>MU224267.1:6820652-6840244 GCA_018584345.1 Thuja plicata
GAAATATTGAATTGATTATGATTTGATCAAGGAAATTGATATAATTGATATTGTTGATATTTGAAAATATTGATTCAGGGATTTTGATAAATTGATAAAATAATAAAATGGGGCCCAAAGTCTAGGCAACCATTTTAGGGTGCATACAGAACCCACCCATCTTGATGCCACCTATCAAAGGCAAACCCTTATTACTTTACATATCAACAACAGAGAAATCTTTAAGAGTTTTATTGGCACAAGAAGACAATGAAGGAAAAGAAAGAGACATTCACTACTTGAGTAGAACATTGATAAAATATGAATTGAACTATAGCTTCATGGAAAGGGCTTGCCTAGCAGTGGTATTTGCCTCTCAAAAAGCTTAGACATTACATGTTGATGCATAAAGTGAATTTAATTTCCAAAATTGATCCTTTGAAGTATATACTTAGTAAAACAGCTCTAACAGGAAGGATAGCAAAATGGGTGATGGTACTTAGTGAATTTGACATTGAGTACGTGGATAGGAAAGAAATAAAGGGACAAGTGATTGTTGATTAGTTGGCCGAACATCCTTTAGAATATACACATCCAATTCAAGTAGAGTTTCCTGATTCAGAGATTGTTAATGTGGAAGCAAAGACATGGACCTTATATTTTGATGGATCATATACTCAAAGTGGTTCAGGGGCAGGAATTCTTTTGATACCACCTCAAGGATACACAATTCCCAAATCTTACAAACTATTGTTTCCTTGTACAAATAATATTTTTGAATATGAAGCTTTGGTCATAGGTCTCAAAATGGCCTTAGAATGGAATGTCATGGAATTTCAATTTTATGGAGACTCTCAATTAGTCATCAACTAAATCAATGATGAATACAACACAAAAGATGAAAAATTGATGCCATATAAAAGGATAGTGGATGATTGGAAAAATTATTTTGCTTTGATAACCTTTGAGAAAATTCCTTGAGACAAGAATAGAGCAGCTGATGCAATGGCTACCTCGGCTTCATTACTCCAAATGCCTGATCAAAATGTGAGGTACGAATTCTTGGTGGAAGAGTTGGCAAAACTGGAATTTGACTTACCCGATACCCAAATAATTTCCCTTCGTAACAGAAATGACTCACCTTGGTATGGACCAATTTACACTTATCTTAAAAACCAAATCCTACCTTTGGATCAAAAGCGAGCTCAAAAATGACATTTCATAAGACAGTCAGCTCGTTATACCATCCTATCAGACACATTGTATCACAAAGGTCTTGACAGAATGCTCCTTAGGTGTCTAGAGGAAGAGGAATCAAGATTAGCTTTATGAGATTTCCATGAGGGTATTTGTGGGTCACATTTGAGTGGATTAAATTTAGCTAAGAAAATCCTTCGCATGGGGTATTTTTGGAAAACCTTAGAGAAAGATGCTTGTCAATTTGTGAAAGTTTGTGTTAAATGCCAATATCATGGAGATATGATCCATGCACCTACACAAGAATTGCATCCATTTATCACGCCATGGAAATTTTATCAATGGGGTTTCGATCTAATGGACATAAATACATCCTCACAATGACAGAATATTTCACTAAATGGGTAGAGTTCGTTCCTTTGACAACAACAACAACGAGAAAATAGATTTGCATGTTTATACTTAATCACATCATTTGTAGATATGTTATTCCTCATGCCATCATCACGAACAATGGAAAACAATTCAAGAACAAAGATGTGGATGAACTTTGTGAAACATTTCATATTATTCACCATTCTTCCTCCATTTACTATCCTCAAGGTAATGGACAAGCCGAGGCTAAAAATAAGAACATCCTCAAAATATTGAAAAGATTAGTTGATAAGTCAGGAAGAGATTGGCATATTCAGATAAACCTGGCATTATGGGCCTATAGAACTAGCATCCAAACACCAACAGGAGCTACACCATTCTCCTTGGTTTATGGGGATGAAGTTGTTTTACCCTTAGAAGTTGAGATTCCATCCCTAAGAGTTTCACTACATGGATTAATCAATGATGAGGATTATAGGGTTGCCTGACTTCAACAATTGGAATTATTGGAGGAACATCAAACACAAGCATATGATCATTTGAAGGTATATCAAAACAGAATTTCAAGAAACTACAACAAGCACATCAAACCGAGAACCTTTCAAGTGGGAGAGTTAGTGTTAAGAGAAAACACTAAAAATTAGGCTAATAGAGAAAAGAAAGGAAAATGGGAAGCGAAATGGCTTGGTCCTTTTGTAATAATTTCTTCTTTTGGAACAGGAACCTACAAACTAGCTGATTGTGAAGGTGATGAGTTGCAAGAGCCCATTAATAGCATTCATTTAAAGAGGTTTCATACCTAATCAGATGAAAGAGTATAGATGAGTGTATCAGATGAGTTAGCATCTTCTTTGTATATGAGAAAAAAGTTAAAATCCAAAAAAAAATCAGAAAGATCAAAAAGACAAAAACAATGGAAAAGCAGAAAATCAGAAAAAGGAGAAAATTGAGCATGAAGAAAGTAAAAACATTTCAAAATCAAAAAATGTTGTCTTGCTGAAAACCTATCAAATAGGCACCTATTTGAATTTGTACATATTTCCTTCTCTCCATCTCATTTGTACATATCCTCATTGCATCCATCATTTGTGCATAGTCATAATAAAGTCTCTCAGCTGCATTGTTGCATTCTAGGTTTCATAGTGCCCTAAGTTTGACACACGATCACATTTTTTTACTTGGGGGAAAAAGCATTGGTTTTAATACCAAATGGATTCAAAAAAGATACATCTTGGTCACATGAAAGAAGTAGATTTTCATAATTTCAGAGAGATATTTTGGAACCTTTGATGGATATCATTGTTCAATCTGAACAGTTTGATCGCATAACTTGATCCTTGAACTTCATTGACTTATTTTATCAGGATAAAAAATTGACAACATCTAAATGATCAGAATGTTTGGAGTTCTTATTGAAAATCTTGATACATTGAAAAACACTTAAAATTTTGATGATTTTAATTGACCTTTTCAATTCATGTTCTTTTTAGCTAATCGATGATGTTTCAACTATATTGGTATGATGGAGACATGATGTTTTTCTTGAATTTTGTGTGACTGTTTTGAGGAAGATCCACTAACTTGTGTGAATTTGTCTAACGACATGGTCATCAAAGAACCATCGAGGACATTCCTATAGGAGGGAGGGTTAACCTTTTTTTTTTTAAAGGACACCTTGCTTATTTAGATCTTCCATATCTTAATACCAAAATCCACTTGCAACATTGAATTCGTTGAAACTAGTATTCATACTCCCATAGTTGGTTATTAAACCAGTGAGGGTTGTACTAGTTTCCTAAAGGTTACCAAATGCAATAAAAAGCAGTATTCATATCATCATGATGTGGTCAGTGATGTTTGTACTTTCTTTTCGGTCCCACAATGCTCAATGATGAAAATATGTCTCTTTTGCACATCTTTCGCAAAAAGCTAGTGACAATTAGTTTCATTGCATTGCATTTTCATGATAGATTAATTGCATTGTTTCAAGTATTTTTCCAAGTGAAGGGGGTAAATTACTCATATCTTGATTCATATAAAATTTGGGGGGATTAAATTCTAAATTATCCTTGGTTCAAATCAATGATGTGAGATTATCTTTTGCATTCATTCATTCATTCATAGCATTAATCATTATCTTCATATCAGAAAAAGAAAGACAAGAATAATTAATCATTATTCATTTGCATACATTTAGTTGAGGAGTACATTTCATATCAAATTTGCATACATCAAATTCAAAAAAACATAGTTGCATCATTTACATCTATCTATATCTATACATTCAATCATTGCATTGCATCCATACATGAAATCAGAAAAGCATATAGAAATAATTGCATACATCATTTTCATCCATCTAATCTATATCATACGTAAGATAAAATGCATCCATAGCATACTAAGAGTAAATGCATCCATAAAACATCATCTAAATATGTATATAAAGATATCTCATATCACAACATCAACACATCAAAAAGAATCAAGGAAAGTCATCATATAAATGTCCATCAAATCTGTATATCAAGATACAATATCATCAACAAAATGATACATCAACAAATTACTGATCAAATCAATAATGTGATACATCATCAAAAATGTGGATCAATATCCATATATCTCAAGACCAAGTAGGGGCACCTGATCTGTCACCTATACCTGATCCATCACCTGTACCATCAGGCCCTATGTCACCTGATCTATCCTGTGTAGTGTGTGGTACCTGGCTGGTGCTCGCAACACTAGGCATCTGTGCCATCATAGTCATAAACTGTTGCATCATAATGGATACCTGATATAGTCAACCAACCATTGTTGTCATACATGTCTATAATATTTGCACATCCTGAGTCAAGGAATCTATCGCCTGCAGAGCCTGTGGTACCTGTGGTGCCTGAGGAACCTGAGTAGCCTGTAATGTAACCTATGGCCTAACTGATATCTAGGGAGGCACCTATTGTGCCAAAATATGTACCTGTACTAGAGGAACCTACTGTGTCTGTACCTATGGAGGAGCTTGTTCTCCTAGACCCTATCTCACAGCTACAATATGAGCCTGTTGCCCAACTCTCTGTCTCTGATGCCCCCATGCTACTACTGGTGTTGGCTGTACCAAACCAGGTCCATGTCCCAGTCGAGCCTATTTGAATCCCCTACCTCTCTCTCTGACATGTCCACCTCATGTCTGAGGTCCCATCCATCCTCTTCCAATCACCCTCAGAGCTCTCTAAACTCTAGGAGCTTTTCGTCTTGGCCTACCACCACCACCACCATCACCTCCATCCCCTCCATCATCATCCAAATTCTCATCCACATCCAGGATAGGCTCCGCCAGATCGATAAATCTCATGAATCTGTTCCTAGAGAACCACCCTTTGTACTCCATGGACATACCCGCATCTATAACATGATCCAACATGTCCCATCTGATAAATATCAATCTATTAATCTCGTAACAGGTATACTAGAAATCAACCTATGCACCCCATATCGACCACTCAGCCTGTACTCGTGCATATAAGGCCATACCCTAGGGCATGTCCTGAACTCGGCCATACTGCCTAGAAACTCGTCTGAAATAGAATCTCTCAATCACAAGTGGTGATCGACCAATCATCCACCATGGTGAAAACATGTAAGGGAGCTCATCATCATCCTCCCACCATCCCTGGCATCCCATATATGGTCTCCATACGAACTTATCCATATCGTCTATCATCCGGCACCAATACTGTAGTTTTCCCAGGTGATGCTGGACAACCGTCCCACCATACAATAATGCATATGGACACCCACAGCCTCAAACACATGTTACTACCGGTCTAGTAATGGGCATATGCTCCCATATCCATAACTATAGCAAAATAGCACTAGCAGACACTGATGCACTAGCCATGTATATAATCTCATGTAAATAATGGTATAGTTGTGCCAAAACACATGATCCCCAATCAAAACACTGATGTTGTGCAATAAAATCCTCAAGTATGCGGCCCCATCCAATGGAGAATCCTCGACCTCGTCGATCTGGAAGTAGTAAACCTCCTATCACAAAACCTAAAACTGTTGGCAATGTCGGAAAAGAAAAAAACTGCGCCCATGTAATACTATCATCTTCGATAGTATCATCGTCAAAGATGCATCTTCATACACTCCCATCATAAACTAAATCATGATATACTCATTCTCCACGAGTCAGGATGTGGATTATTCTGTATACATCCTCGTGAGTGATGGTCATCTCACCGAGTGGCAGGTGGAAAGTGTTGTGGTCAGAGTGTCATCGTTCTACCACAACTATCAATAGACCCCGGTTTAGTTGAAACTGAGGGATGTCTAATAGGAAACTCAAACCACAAAGCTCGATAACATGAAACTCTAGATCAGTTAGCTCCTGAGCTAAATCTATAATCCATGAAGCTAGATTCTGTACATACAATTTATGGAAATGTGCCTATTTTTCAAATTAAGGGAATTATATCAATATTTTTCTATCAGTGGATTATCCTAAGTCAATCAATCTAATTCAATCAATATTTTATCTTTTTGAGTGCAATCAACTTATTGTTCCTAACTCTAGATCTTGAGACAGGACCAATATGATCAATTATCTATCCTATCAATTTTTTTATCCTATCATACTGACAAATCAAACATTCATTGTTACGATTATCCTTATATCATAATCACTTGTTTGCATTACTTCAACAGATCTAACTATCTTGGAAATCAATTTGTTAATCCGGATATTCAATCAACGATCCGTTTGTGTGTTTCAAATCAAGCTTTCCTCACTTTTTACTATAGGCGCCACTTGGCTAAGTGGATGCGGCATTTTAACCTACGCATCATTTCAAACATCATACACATTATTTCATCTATCAGAGGCATGACTTCATCATCTACGTGGCATTTCATCAACCTAGGCGTCAGTTAAGATTTCCTAGGCGGCATTTAAATCTTCAAGGTTTGTTGAGCGGCATTTTAAACATTGTTTGACAATTTTGACCTAGCTACTAGGCATGGTTAAACTATTCCTACACTTCATGTCATAGCACGGAGGCAGAGTTTTACTACCCTAGGCATCATTTAAACATTCCTAGGCGGTATTTTATAGAGATCAATCTAAAAAGCATAAAAAATGACATAAATGCTATTAAAAATATGCAATAAATGCACTAGGAGAGTCAAAACCCACTCACTGGAGGTCCGTAATCCAATGTTCTCTGATACCAGCATCCTCTCTTGAACTGATGCTCTTGAATAAGGAACACCATAGCTGTCAATCTCACCAGGACCAGAGCAAAATCTCAACAGTAAAAAGTGAAAATAAATAGTAAATTTGGGTTTTTCAACCTATTTAAGCTATTTGACCTAATTTTGGAGTGATTTTTTACCTAGTGAGACCTAAATCTGCATTTTCAGCAAACTAGGGCATGTTGTGATATCATCATCATCATTAATTTTTTCATAAATGAAATCATCTTGGATCTTATTTTACATCAGTTTCATCATGTTTTGCATCTAGAGATCAATCTATTTCATTTCTGAGGGGGCATCATCATATCATCAAATCAAGGTTCTGTATCAAATCTAGGGCATTGAAAATTCAAACTTTTATCAGTGGGGCATTTGGCATCTTATCAAATCAGAGTTTCAAATCACTTTTGAATTAGGTTTTTATCAACCAAGTTAGGGAATTCAAATTAGTTTTTTGAATCAATCTATCAAATCAGGGTTTCAAATCAATCATTGAATCAGGTTATCAGATCAGTTTTGTATCAATCAATCAAGTTTCAAATCAATGATCAGGACATGCAATTTTCTTTGAATCAATGCACTTCACACATCAATTCAAAGAGGGGCATTTGTAGACACCTAAAACCAGGCAGGTGTCCTAGAATCATTCAAATCTGTAAATCTTAGCTAAATGATCTAATTTTCATTAAAATTTATCAAAATCAATTTCAAATGGACATTTATCAATCAAATTGGACAAAATTAAATTAAATCAAAGGATTAATTAACCATGACATCAAATAATAAAATATAAGCCTAAAAGGATCAATCAAAATTATGTAATTGATTTTAATCAATTAATTGTATAGTTTTAATCAAAAATCAAATTGAACCTATTTATCCCTACATGGCTAATTTAATTAATTGATTGAATTAAATAATCCTAATATATTTCAACATGAATTTGAGCAACCAATGGGAATTGAGAACACAAAGCACATGGATCACTCCTAAATTTGAATCTCAATCACTCATTTTCAAGTTTAATCTCAATCACTCAAATGTGTCCTTTTATCCCAACCTTTGAGACAATCATTTAAATTGTCTCCCCATTTGAAACATCTCAAATCCTTTCACTCAACCAAAGCTTAATCATGATCAAGTAACTCTACCCCCTACACTTGGGAATTTTCTATAAATACAAGCCATTTTTAAGCATAATGATATCCTATAAATTTGAATGCAAAGCATCAAACCTATAGCCATTTTTATAGAAAAATTGAGCATAATTGAGATTATCATAGAATATTAGCATCATGGAGATTATTTTGGTTTCATTTGGATCCAACATTATCATCATTTGAGAGAATTGAGTTAGATTTAGACATATTTTGTTATCAATTTCTCATTCTAGGATTGTCACTAGTAGAGATTAAGGTTGAGAGCTTTACTAGCATACTAGTTAGAGAACCATGAGATGATTATTTATTTATTTACAATTCTTTAGCTTAAATTGTTTATATTTTTCCATATAATTATAGCTAAATAAACTAATCTCATGAAGGTGTACTTTATTCACACACACCACTATAATATGCACCCTTATATTCCCTTGATTTTTTTGTTTGCTTTTGTGCTTAAGAATGTTTGATATAGAAAATAGGAAGATCTTATTTATATTACAATAAATACAATACTATGACAACACATATAAAGGAAATACTTACAATATTTACATCTAAAATCAGTCCAAAACTGAAAGTTCAATACAACCAAAACTAAAGATACCCAGATGGATAAATTTTATTATAAAAATAAATATAGCATACACATTTTCTGGTAATGAAAATAAATGACTACAACAATAATAACTAGCAAGTACAAGTTTGAGAAACCCTGGGTTCTTTACCAAATTGCTCCAAATGGTATAGTTGGGTCAAGTAGTGTTAAATAGAAACTAAAATCTTTAGAGAATGCATATATCAGCTCCTTAAACCATAATGGTTTCCTTATAATCCTCATGTTGACCCTCAAGAAGTGATATGGTTGGTTGGAAATGATATGGCCAGCAAGGAAGAAGATACAACCAAAAAAATAGAAGTTTAACCCTCCTCAATCTTCTCCAAAATTATCCTCTGCAAATTTGATATCCAATAAAATTTGCAAATCTTAAAATGTAAGCTTCAGTATTCCCCAATGTGACCTTTGAATAAATTTTCTAGTTTATTCTTCAGAATGTATCTTTTAACAATGTGGAGAATGTTGTCTAGAAGGGTTTTCATCCTCGCAAACCAAATACGAATAAGCAATCTCCTCCAAATAGAAGCAATATTAAAAATCAAACTCGACCTCCCCAAATGAGAGTGCCAATCATCCTTTTATAGCTTTTTATCTTCTTTTTAAAAAAAGCACCTTTCTATTGTTTTGTTATTTTTTTGAGATTGTATTTTTTTGCTATTATTTTGGGAGCACTTCTTCACTATTATTTTGGGAGTGATTTTTGCTATTTTATTTAGAAATGCTATTTTTTATTTTATTCAATAATCTCCCAGTGTAGCGTTAAATAATAAAGGATCATTCATTAAAATAAATTATCTTTGATTTAATATTTAGCGTCTATAGTCCCATCATTAAATAAATTAATTAAAATAACGATACAGTTAAATATTTAATTTAACTTTATAAATCAATAACTTATCATTATTTAATAACTATAGACCATTTCACATCTCATTATAAACATCAAAACCCAACTCCACTAACATTATTAAAAATAGCAACTGACTTCATCGGTGCTCATCACTAAATTACTAAAAATATTAAGTATAGGAGAAAGTGTTTGAAAAGGCTCTAGAAAAGGGTGTTATATGCTTTATACTCATGTTAACATGAAACTACTTCTATCAACACCTCTAGGATTCCCTAAAACCACTCATTAGTATATAGGAATCTCATGAATAGACTAACAGTCGCTCCATGAAAAATGGCTTAAGAAGGGGATATTACAGTGGGTCACTTGTTCAACTCTCTTCACCTAAAATTTCAACTCTTAATCTTGGACATGGTTCAAGATGTGTGTAGAAAAACATTGAGACTCATGAGAACCCTACATCACATTTGGAAATGGAAGGGTTAGGTTTCCAACCTCTTTTAACGTCATCCCCTCCCTAACTTTCTAATAGTTATATATCTTCTATGCCTCACTTTAATCAAGATAGCATTTTATCTTATCTTATTCATGCCAAGTTGATTTTTGGACTGAAATGAAAGAAGAAATATAGACAAGATCTTACAAATCTTCCTTTTAGTATGTATCACTGATATCATGACCGCTCCACTAATGAATGTCAATATTTGCATTATAAAATTCAAAATCTCATTGATTATGATATCATTTACATAATATGTAACAATGAGTGTATTTCAATTATGATTTTTTAAAATAAAATTTAAGTTCCTATTATGTTTCTCGTCACTATGTGACATAATAGCCCTTCTTATCCTTGTCTCTACACTTAGTGGACAAGGGTAGTGTTTCAATGTCATATCCTTTCTAAGGATCCACTTTCCCTTGATCAAATGGTATTTAATTATCATGTGATGTCTTTTATTGAATGGAATTGTTCATTTTTTTTGAGGATTCTCTCTTTTAAAAGAGGTGTGTATATTGATCACAACCTCTTCCTTGCTTGATAGTGTATATCTATCATAAAAAAAAAATCCCTTACTTGGGGGCTCAAAGTGTGTTATCCCTCATCAAGAATACCTTTACCTAGAAATGGGGAAGGTTTAAATTCTTCTTCTCCCTCCCCTCTTTTAGTTAATGATGAAATTTTTTTTCAAGATCTCCCTTGGATGTAGATGTATTTGAGAAAGGATCTCTTTGTCCTCTTTTGTATCTCTTAAAAGGACTCCTTTATACTTATTGCATGATATCCCTTTACAACCATCTCTTCCTTTCCTCATAAGAGTTCTATCATCCTTGCCTTGGATTGCATGCACATTATTGCTCTTTGTGTTTATCCTTGTTCTTATATTCCTTAAGATTTCAATGTAGTCTTATCTTCCCATCTTAAGGAAGGGCATAAATGGCCTCCTTGTTAAAAACAATTTGCTTATCTTTATTCAAAATACTCCAACTTGAGTCTACCAGCATAACACAATTTTCTAGGGCTAGATGACTCTCCTTCACCCCATTTTAGCAGATTTCCTTGGATACAATGTTTTCCTTTCTTATCCCTGGGATTGCTAGACTAGCATAGAAAAACTTGCAAGATCATTTGACCTCTCCATTGTGCACATTTTTAATATGATTTTACTAGCATAACACAGCTTGCTCACCCATAAACTCTCATTGTACCAAAACATGTTTTAGGATGAGTTGACTAAGCATAATACAACTTGGTATCCCAACAACTCTTCCTTCTCTATTCACATGGATCACTTAGCATGACACAATTTACCATCCTATATAATTCATGGTTCCCTTTTTCTCTCCTCCTTAACCCCATAAGCATAACACACTTTTCTAGGTTGTTGGATCATGGAGTTTTATCTCATCTTTGATGTATGCTCTCCCTTTATCCTTGATGAGACCACTTGTTCTTTTGCAATATAATTTTGAGAATTATATTAGTGGTTGAGACATTTTGATTATTGATGTATCTTCAACTAATTGACTTGGAGCCTTAGTTTTTTGTTTTTGTTCTTCTTTGTTTTATTTTGTGTGCCCTTGTACATGGTTGTTGTTAGAATGAATTCAGAATAACTGAGAGGGGGGGTGAATCAGTTATCCTCAGGTCTAGATGTGCACATTTATACTTTCTACCAATTTTAACAACTCAGGTCTGCTCAGCAGTAATAACATAAAATAACAACATACATATGCAGTTTACTATTCACATGTAATCAAATTTGCAGAAACTTAACAGTAAAACACAAAATACATAATCACACAAGTTAACACCAGTATTTAACATGGAAACCCAATATGGGAAAAACCACCAATAACATGCTATCTACTTTTCACTCTTCTAAAGTGAGTTCTATTAGGAGCCAACCCTGTTAAAGGTTACAAAACACATTGCTAAATGTGACCTGGTTAAAGGATTTAATCACCCTATCAGGAGTGGCCTTGTTAGAGGACTTAGAACATTCCACCTGAATGTCACCTTGCTAAAAGGATTTATACAATGACTGTAAGGTCAACCTAGTTAAATGATTTTGGCTGATACAATGGTTAGAAATTAATCAGAAGGTGTGATCTGATACATAAAACTTACTTTGTAAATCCAGATCCAATTCATCTCTAATGCTAATTCACTGAGTGGCCTCCATCTTCATTTCAATCTTCAGATCTGCTTGGAAATCTATCAAGCAATCACTTATGCAACTCTCTGCTTCTCTGCTCAGCCTTCTCTGCTTAGATCATGCCAATCAATCAATTAACTATGAAATCCTCTTGCATACTCTACATACATCATTAATAACCCCTTGAGGTTATCATATACCTCTTCATCTAGGTCAGATAAATCTTTTGCCTCTTAATCAAGATCATAGATCTTAGGTTAGGTCAAATCCAACAGATCTTTCCATCTTTACATTTAATTTATTTCTCCAAAGAAATCACTAATTAAATCTTTGATCCATGCATTCATTACAGTTACCCATGCATTTACATATTGTGGATCAAACGTTCTTATCCTTACTTAACTTTACATATCCCAATAAAATCAAGTAAGTCAGCCAGAGATCTCAAATCTCAACAATTACCAAAATATTGTCGCTTGGCCAACACTGTGTTCTTCCATAATTTACCGACGCTCGGTCACCACTATTTTACTAGGAAATTTACTGGCACTTGGTCATCACTAACTTCGCTCGACATACATTGTTTTTCAGTAAACTAACATCAAAAAAATAAACAACACATTACTTTGCCAATGTGTCAACTAATCAAGTACCCTTGTGATTTCCCATAACTCAACCATTTCACTTGGTCTTCTTGTTAAATCTTCTTCATCAATCAATAGATATGGTACTCAAATAGATAGAAATAGTCTTACCAATTAAGGTTTGACATCAATGACAAAACAACAATTATTTCCATTGCAGCTTTCCAACAATCTCCCTATTTGGCATTGATGGAAACACAAAACAATAAAACAATAATTTTTCAACCATAGTTACCATACAATCCAAAAATTTTGCCTGTGTTCCTTGATATGAAAAAATCTTCATTAATTTCTTTAGTTTCATTCTAATTCTCATCTTGTAAAAATTTTCTCCCTATGTGTCTGTGATCACACTGAAATCTTTTTGTTTCTGTTCATCTGTAGACTCAATCTTTCATTAATCTTTCCTTCTTTGACAACAATCTCTTTCTCAGTAATCTCTTCCTTTTTCTTAGTAAACTTCTCCCTCTATCTTTCTCAGTATATTTCTCATTTTTCAATAAACTTCTCCCTCTTTGAAAACAATGACAAAGACATTGACATATTCATCATGCAGATTCTTCTGTTCAAAACTATGTATTATGCTATTACTGTCATCTTATTTATGACTGATCCTCTTTTTTTTTCAAGTCTGTCTTTCACAACTTTTAGGCAACATCCTAAAGTGTGACTGCATGTGCATCAATGTGTAAAATATTATGAGTATAACATTTGATGCAACACTACCAGTCTGAACTAATTAGCCTTAGTTAGGGGAATCACCCCTAATTTACCTCGCATATACTCATGAGCATCCTTGGGTAGTGCCTTTGTAAATATGTCTGCTAACTGTTCTTTAGTATTCACATATTCCAGTCTCACTTCCTTTTTCTGAACTAGCTCCCTCAAGTAATGATACTTGATAGCTATATGCTTTGTCTTAGAGTGCATTACAGGGTTCTTAGAGATATTAATGGCACTCATGTTATCACAATATATGACAACTGGTTCTGTGATCTCTTCTGTCATACCTCTCAGTAGTATCTTCAACCACACAATATTAGAACAATTAACTGTTGCTTCCACATACTTGGCTTCAGTTGTAGATTGTGAGGTGCAGTTATGTTTCTTGCTTGTCCATGAAACTAAACTTTTTCCCAGAAGAAATGATCCTCCTGTGGTGCTCTTCATGTCATCCACATTTCCAGCCCAATCAGAGTCAGTATAAACTCTGAGTTCAAAATTTTCATTTCTTTTGTAATACAGACCATAATCATATGTTCCCTTCGACTATCTCAGAATTCTTTTTACCGCCATCATATGTGCTTCTTTGGGATTGGCAGAAAATCTCACAACAATACCAACAGCCAGTGCAATATCAGGTCTATTATGTACAACATATTGTAGCTTTCCAATCATTGATCTGTAAAGGGTTTGATTCACTTCTTTTGTATCATCATTCTTTGTTAACTTCTATCTAGTAGCCATGGGTGTACTCGCTGGTTTTGAATCTTCCATTCCAAAAAAATTTAGTATCTCCTTGACATATTTTGATTGAGTAATATAGATACCATTCTTCATCTGATATCTTTGTAAGCCAAAAAAAAAAATTATCTCACCAAACATAGACATTTAAAATTCAATTTGCATCTCTTTTGCAAATGCTTGGCATAACACATCTTGTCCACTAAATATAATGTCATCAACAAAAATTTCATCTAATAAAGTACCTTTACATTGTTCTATCTTGAAATACAGATTGTTGTTGTCATTGGTTCTTGCAAATCCAATCTTATCGAGTAATTGTGCAATCTCTCATACCATGCTCTTGGTGCTTGCTTCAATCCATATAGTGCTTTATGTAATCTGCAAACCATATTCCTCTTATTTGGGTCTACAAATCCATCAGCTTGTTCAATGTAAAATTCTTCTTCTAATATCCCATTTAGGAATGTTGACTTTACATCCATCTGATAAAATTTAAAACCTCTGTAGGTTGCATATGCAAGTAATGTTCTTACTCCTTCCAATCTTGCAACTAGGGAAAATATTTCTCCATAATCAATTCCTTCCTCTTATGCATAACCTTTGCATACCAGTCTAGCTTTGTTTATTGTTACCTCTCCATGTTCATTCAGCTTATTCCTGAATACCCACTTAGTACCAATTACATTTTTATCATTTGACCTAGGTACAACTGTCCAAGTTTTATTCTTCTCAATCTGTTTGATTTCTTCATTCATGGCTTTTATCCAGTCTTCATTATCTAAAGCATCTTTTACTATTTTAGGCTCAAAATCACATAACAAGCATGTACCGTCTCTCAACTTGCTTCTTGTCATGACTACAGAATCCTTCAATCCTATGGATTGATCAGGTTTGTAGTTCCTCCTCACATACTTTTCTAGAGTAGGTTCTCTTTCTACTTCAGGTTGATCATTCACATTCAATTCATGTTGATTCTATGACTCGGCATCTCCATCAGATAGCTCATAAATTACCTCATGTTTCTCGGCATCCTCATTCTGTGACTTGGAAGATGCTAGTTGTTTCTCAGAAACATCATTCTCAGGTTCAAATAATGTATTAGAATCTTCCTCATCCATATAGATGAATGATTTGTAACTCTCAGGTTCATGTGTGCTTTCAGCTTCATTTCTTTCTGCATACTCATCAATTCTAACATTTGCACTTTCCTCAATTTTGTTAGTCTTAGAATTCAAACACTTATATGCTTTACTCTTATTGAATAACCAAGAAATATTCCTTCCTCACCTTTAGCATCAAGTTTTCCATTTCTTTTATCCTTCAGTATGAAACATTTTCTTCCAAAAACTTTGAAATATTTTACATTAGGTGCATATCCATACCAAAGCTCATAAGGTGTAGCAGTAGTACCTTTCTTGACTTGTACTCTGTTCATAGTATAGACTACTGTACTTACAGCTTATCTCCAATATTTTTGTGCAACATTTTTCTCAATCATTAATGTTCTAGCACAGTCCATAATAGATTTGTTTCTTATCTCAGCAATACCATTCTGTGGTGGTGTTCTAGGTGCGGACGTCTATCTTTTTATTCCTCGGTCATTGCAGAACATGTTAAACTCATTAGAAATAAACTCACCTCATCTTTCAGATCTCAAACATTTCATACTTTTACCTGTCTCCTTTTCAACTTTTTCCAAGTACCACTTAAATAACTGGAATGCATCAAATTTTTCTTTAAGAAACATTACAGTCATCATTCTTGAGTAATCATCAACAAATAGAATGAAATATCTATCTCCGTAGTAACTTTTCTCACCAATGGGACCACAAAGGTCAGTATGAAATAATTCCAGTAATTCCTCAGAAGTATGAGTCTTGCTCTTGAAACTAGATTTAGTCATCTTTCCCAATTGACATTGCTTACACATTGTGTTTTCAGGTTTCTTTAACTTAGGCAGCCCTCTAACCTTTTTCAATTTGCTTATGCTTACCATGTTATCAAATTTTACATGACACAACCTTTTATGCCATAACCAAACATCATTATATTGTGCAAACAAGCATGTATCATCAGCTAAATCCAGATAGAACAAGTTACCTTTTGTTTGCTCACCACCTCCAACTAGTTCTCCAATAGCATCATAGATCTTTGCCTTCTTGTGAAGGAATTCAACTTTGTAACTAGAAGTATTTAGCTGTGCAACACTCAATAAATTATAATTAATGTCATCAACCCAATATGCATTGTCACATCTAATCTTGTCAGTCAAGTTAATTGATCCTTTCCCTTTAACAAGATATGGTGCATCATTACCAAATTTAACATAACCGCCATTACACTGATCTAGGGTCTCAAATTTATCTTTATCACTAGTCATGTGATGTGAACAACAACTGTCAATAATCCAATGGTCACCTTTACTCATATAAGAAATTAGTACAGTTTTCTCATCATCATCAGAATCATCTTTCATAGCAACATTCACAACTTCTATATCATTTTCATCAGATTTCTCATAAGCTTCTTCAGCTATATAGCAATATTTCTTACCTTTGTCTTTGTAATCCTTATACTTTCTAAATTCTTGGTAATCCTTTCTATCTTTGTACTTGTTGTCTCTTCTTTCATCTTTGTCATTCTTATCAGGACATCTAGCAGCAATATGACCAACTTTGTTACATGAAAAACAAACAATAGGAAGTTTACCTTTGAATTTTCCTTTTCCTCTAGATAGTCTTCTTGCCATAAGTGCTTCAAGTTCTTCCAAATCATCATCAGTAGTGTTTCTATCACTGTTCACACATTTCTTTCCTTTCTTTGATCTGTTAAGGACCAACTGGGATCTGAATGTAGATTCAATAGCTTGTGGAGTGTAGTTATCAAAATTTGACATCTCAAATGTAGTGAGTGTACCTACCAGACCTTCCAAAGTCAAATTATTATTAGTACACCTTAACTCTTGAATTTCAGAGACTCCAATAGCATAAACAAGAATAAGTGTTCTCAGTACCTTGCTCATTATGGTGTTATCATCAATGGTTCCCTTAGTTCATCTAATAGCATTTACAACTTCCTTTATCCTACCATAATATTGAACTATATTTTCTCCTTCTTGCATTTTCATTTCATAAAACTTACCTCTTAAGCATTCATATTTTGCTCTCAGTACATTTGTATCACCTCCATAGATGGTTGCAAGGACAGCCCACATTTTCTTTGCAATTGTACAATTCTTTACATCTTCAAACTCATGATAGTTCAGAGATGATGCAATCTCCAGCATTGCTTGATTGTGCTCCTGCTTTTCTCTTAAATGTGCAGCTATGGTAGGTGCAGTGGAGGCTACATAATCATTTTCAACATAGTGTTTAGCAGCATCGCCAATACCATCTAGATGAAATTTCATCAAACTCTGCCATGCAGGAAATTCTCTTTGTTCAACTTCGGTACCTCCTTTTTATACATCTTGATCTTTTTCTCCAAGTACCTTCAAACTATTTTCAAGAGACCAATGCTCTGATACCAATTGTTAGAATGAATTCAGAATAACTATGAGGGGGGTGAAACAGTTATCCTCAGGTCTAGATGTGCCCATTTATACTTTATACCTATTTGAACAACTCAAATTTGCTCGGCAGCAATAACATAAAATAACAACATACATATGTAGTTTACTGTTCAGATGTAATCAGCTTTGCAGAAACTTAACAGTAAAAGACAAAATACATAATCACACAAGTCAACACCAGTATTTAACGCGGAAACCCAATATGGAAAAAAACACCAATAACATGATATCAACTTTTCACTCTTCTGAAGTGAGCTCTATTAGGAGCCAACCCTGTTAAAGGTTACAAAACACATTGCTAAATGTGACCTAGTTAAAGGAATTAATCACCCTGTCAGGAGTGGCCTTGATAGAGGACTTAGAACATTCCACCTGAATGTCACCTTTCTAAAAGGATTTATACAATGACTGTTAGGTCAACCTGCTTAAAGGATTTTGACTAATACAATGGTTAGAAAGTAATCAGCAGGTGTGATCTGATACATAAAAATTACTTTGCAAATCCAGATCCAATTCATCTCTAATGCTAATTCACTGAGTGGCCTCCATCTTCACTTCAATCTTTAGATCTGCTTGAAAACCTGTCAATCAATCACTTATGCAACTCTCTGCTTCTCTGCTCAGCCTTCTCTACTTAGATCATTCCAATCAGTCAATTAACTATGCAATCCTCTTGCATACTCTACATACATCATGAATAACCCCTTGAGTTTATCATATACCTCTTCATCTAGGTTAGATAAATCCTTTACCGCTTAATCAAGATCATAGATATTAGGTTAGGTCAGATCCAACAAACCGTTCCATCTTTACATTTAATTTATTTCTCCAAAGCAATCACTAATTAAATCTTTGATGCATGCATTAATTATGGTTACCTATGCATTTACATAGTGTGGATCAAACATACTTATCCTTACTTAACTTTACATATCCCAATAAAAGCAACTAAGTCGGCCAGAGATCTCAAATCTCAACAATTACCAAAATATATCTGCTTGGCCAACACTGTGTCCTTTTGTAATTTACTGACGCTTGGTCACCACTATTTTCCTTGGCAATTTACTGGTGCTCGGTCATCACTGACTTCGCTTAGCATATAATGTTTTTAGTAAACTGACATCAAAAAAATAAACAACACATTACTTTGCCAATGTGCCAACTGATCAAGTACCCTTGTGATTTTCCATAACTCAACCATTTCACTTGGTCTTCTTGTTAAATCTCCTTCATAAATCAATATATATGGTACTCAAATAGATAGCAATAGTCTTACCAATCAAGGTTTGATATCAATGAAAAAACAACAATTGTTTCCATTGTAGCTTTCCAACAATCTTTCCAATAGTTGTATCAGTTAAGATCCTTGGTTTTGGGTCTTTTACCCTCAAACTTAGTGATATCTTATCTCTTTTAAGTCTTTCCTATGATCCATCTCTCTTTCTTCTACTTTACTCTGAGTATGTGTGTAGGACTTATGCTCCCACTAAAGTAGGGGCTAAATGTAACTGTTTAGGCTTAGAATTGTCACCCTAAACCAGGCATTAAGGCTTCATGGCAATTCTATCTGACAATGGAAAATTCCTCTAGCTGTGGGTGAACTATGGATGAGGAAGAGTATCTGGGTTATAGGCTAGTTCCTATTTGGTATGGAATATCACCTCCTTATTGGAAACTAAGTAGGGAAAGGGAAGAAAGAAACTTCAAAACTGGAAATAGATAGGGGTGATACACCAAGAGTGAATTCAGACTTTATTTGGAATAACTAATGCAGTAATCCTAACTCATATACCACATTTTGATAC
>MU224267.1:6846057-6866207 GCA_018584345.1 Thuja plicata
ACTTAATCAGTCAACAAACATACATTTTCTTCATGAGGTCTAGATCTTGTCCACATAGAGGAGGAATAATAAACATTCACTTCTCCTAGCTACCAAAATGAATAACACTTATGAAGAAAGATGAAACCGGATTCTAAAATCAAAATTCAAGAGCATATAGGAAAAATAGATCATCTTCTGTATTATCCTCCAAAAATCTAACAAGTAGGTTACAAATAGTATCTCCAAGGCATCAAGGAACAATGAATTCACTTTGAGCCTTTTCTCCAAGATCTGCAACTTAAATGGATACAAAATGCATGAAAAAGTGGTATAGGAACAAAATAGTTCACTAAAACCTCTTTTCCACCAAATCTGAACCTCTAAACATGAAGTAAACAGTCCACTAAATAGCCCACGTGGCTTATCTCAAAAAAGAGATCTCCCTCCAAAAAGGTCTCCTAAACAGAAAGAAACCCCTAATTCTTAGGCCAAAATCATGCCTAAAAGTTAGCCCCCCATCAAGCCCCCCTCCAAAAGACATATCCCTAAATCTAAGGCATGATTAGTGCCTAAAATCCAGCCCCTAAAGGCTCATTTTGAAAATGACATCCCCTGAAGTTGGCGTTTTTACATCTTTTTAATATCTATTCAACATGTATCAGAGAATATATTAAAATATTAAAAATATATCAAAAAATATATTTAAAATATCTAAATTATATTCTAAAAATAACATAAGATGTCAAACTCAACCATACAACCCTAACATATTTGCAAAAACCCCTAACTTAATGAAGCTGACACCATAGTATATAACCCATCACCCAATCCCCACACTATCACCATGGTCAGCATGACCAATGTTTTAATGCAAAAAAATATCCACTTATTTTTCAAAGTATGAGATGTGTTGTCATGGCGGTAGGAGGGGTCTGTCGTGGACTCCAAAAATTTATTGAATTTGACATAGGCCTTAATAACCATTTCATTTTCACAGTTTACTATTTTGGGAGGAAAATAAGGGTTTCAAAACCCTTGCTTGTTATTATGCTGCCATGTTGCTTCTCCTTGTGCTCTCTGTGTTTTATTTGGAGCTCGCCATGTAATCTAGAGTTGTTTGTTCGAAGAGCTCGAGCTCTATGTATTTTTCCTTGAGTTTATTGCCATTAAAAATGGCGCTGTATGTTGATCTTTATAAGAACTCAGGCTATACTAAGGATGTGCGGGTTTCTTTAACTGGGAGTTAAAATGCATGATTACTATATGTTCATGGGCTGAAGGGTGGCGTCTGGTACTAGAGTCGACTATTACCCTTTTTGAAGTCACTTGTTGTTATCAAAAAGCTCAGGCTCTACATTGAGATTGGCCATTCACTATAGTTGCAACCGTAACTTGGAGATAAGTTGACTCCTTCGTTATTCATTCTATATTTTCCCTTTATGTGTGTTGTTTATATTCCATATTATGAGGTGCTTGAGATATGTGGTATTCTCCTGCCATGCTGCCATGACTCCTGCAATGATCACTGTGGTTTTTATTGTTCTTAGTTGTTGTTGCTATCCTTGCATGTTATGAATGATGTCTTTTCATCCTTTACATTTGTTGTCGTTATAACTGAAAAATGAATTTGGGCCTCTTCCTATTCATTACAATGATAACCTCACCATGTCTGAAGGGTATTAAAAACATGTGGAGGTAGTGCTATATTTGTTGAACTAGATATATTATGTGCTATCTGCATCTTGTCTTTGACTGAACTCGAGCTTTTCTTCAGACCATCTATGTTTCTGATACATGCTTGTATATTTATTGAAACCGTGCTTTATGCTGGAATACCCACACTTTGTTGAAACTATGCTCGTCGTCTGTAACTTCTAAAGAAATTGATAATTCTGTCACTCCATGATTGAATAGAAAGCTACAAATCATGTTGTCTTTGATTGAACTCGTTTTCTCTTTTTATAACAAAGAGCTACTTTATAAAGAAAGAACTCGGGCTCCTTCCTGAACTATCCTTGTTGGCTATGTTTAATATGCATCATGTCTGTAGCTTTGTCCTGTGTGGAGACCATGGACCACTGTCTTAATACTTTAAATATGTAGTTTCTTTGTGCAGACAATAGAAGCTAACAACATGTAAACACACTATTATTTCATTTTATTTCTATATATGCATATATTACTGTAGGTTGTTATTACATGCCATTTGTATATACATATAATAGCATTACTGTTTGAATTCTCTGTATTTTAACACATATCTTTTAGAAGCTCAAGCCGATAATACCGATTTGTTAATAGAAGAACTGCATGTAATTGGCACTTTGTATTTTCATGCTTGAATGTGTCTTTGAATTGGAAGCATCTTTTCTGACTGTTATCAACTTGGCTCTATCCCTTGCATATGCATATTTCATAATAGCATTTGATAATACTATTTTTTACTCTTCTGGCATCTGCATATTGGCATTAATAGTGTTGAAATTCAATAATAGATTGTATGCACCATGTAGCAACTATTATATATTGTATTTCATATGCACACAACTCACATTGATATCACTATAGTTCAATCATTTTCTTGCACATCAATATTGAAATCTGCATTTAAACATTTCTTTCTTTGATAATGCATATTGTGAAGTTCGAGCACGGGCTTGTGACACTCACTACATCTTAAATATAGAAAAATATTTCATAAAGATATGTTTGTTTGATGTTATTATCCCATTAATTAAGATGCATGTCTTTCTATTACATTGATATCATCAGTTAATATGCAGTTTAGGGAGTTTAACTGGTGCATGGTGTCTTTTAGGCTTTTATGTATTGCTTAGATCCAATTGGATCTAATATCTCTTTCACACCATGATAATGTAGGAAACAGGAACAACAGAAGACCTAGGATTGAGGATAGACAAAGACAAAACAGGATATGAAAGTCTTTAGATGATGCAGATGAACAACTCCAGAAACTAGAAGACCTCTTAAAGGCAATACATAGACCCTAGACTTCATCATGCTTCCTTCTTACTCTCTTTTCTACATATGTCCTCTAAGTTTTAGTATGCAATATGTGGCCTTGAAGGAACACTTGTCTAATACATTCAATATAAATGCACAATGTAATGATCGTTTATAAATATGAAAGTGTGAATTTGATCAAAACTTAGAGTACAAAAATTGTCTGATAATATGAATGTAATAGCAATGTATTTCATTTGCATTGGCTGAACAGTAATGTCAAAGAGATGTTTCTTTATGCAAATTTTTAAATGTTATGACTTCTATCCCGCATGTAAAAATTTGGGTAACAGTAACATCATAAAACTTCATCACTATGCAATTTCTTGCTTACCTAGACCCCATTTTAGTATGTGTTGACTCTTACATATTTTTATTCTTATCACAAATCTATTTTGCACATATTTCTTGTATCCCCATACCAAATTGGACCCCAACCCAAATTTGAGCCTGTATTGAGTAGTCAAGAGTGATTGGGTGGGTCAAGGGCAATTCGGGTCACCCCTAACCTCAAGAATCGACCTCAAATTTTAATCGAGCAATTGTTATTTTTTTAGAGGGATTCTTAAATCCATGTATACCCCCTTCAATTTTTGTACCCATATATGGCTAGGAGAGGTACATAAGAAATACCACCTCCCTCATTTTGGTATCTCATCTCATCCTATGCATTTAAGATCTCAAGAATTCAAGGAGAAACAAGAAGCATTCAAGAATTCAAGAAATTTCATGCATGTCATCATATCCTTCATTGTTTCAAGCTTCAAAAACCTTCAAGAAAGCATTTAATTCATGATTTTCTTTTAGGTTTTTGTCAAATCATGTTATTGCATCAACACTTGTGATCCCATTTCAAGAGCATTTGCATCATCAAGGTATTAGACATCTCATTTCCTGGATTTATCCTCTACTACACATTAGCATGATTTCCTTTCAAGTACATTTAATTTTAATTTCATGGTTGGTTCCAAAAATTGGGTTTTGACATAGGAAAACCCCTGTCTACAACCATTTTCCCTATTTTTCAATGTGTAGGAAATACGTGGCGCCCGTATGGAATGAGCTATGGAAAGGTCAGATTGAGATTTACAATTTGCAGGTTGTTTCATTGAAAAGTATTGGTTCAAAGTCAAGTTGACTCGTTTGTAACCACTGAGTCACCCCTGACCCTCCAAGTCGCCCTTGAGCTCCTATTTCAGACTAAAATTTAGTTTATAGGTTGATTACTATTTTCACTTCTCAAATCTGGTCCCAAAATTAGTTTTGTATTCCATAGTTTTTCTATACATGTAGAAAACTCTCTCTCTCTCTATCTAGCCCTACATCTTGAATTTTCCAATTTCATTTGCATAGTCTTCTTCCATAATAGAAAAGGATCACTTCAGCCACCTAGTACTTCATTCCTCTTGAGGCAAAGTGGATCATCTTTAGTCTAACGTAAAAGGAGATAGGCCTAAGCTTCCTAGTCTTTCCATGCATCTTAGTGAGCCATATTTCTTCCTTTCACTACCATTTTGGTCTTGTATTTATTAAATTTATCTTGCTCATTGTACTTTTTTTTATACACCCACTTTACTCCAATTGGCTTCTTATGCTATGGGAGGTCTACAAGCTCCCAATTTTGATTCTTCTCTATGGATGCAATTTATTCATTCATATCTTTAATCCATTTGTCGTATTTTATTTCTTCTTTGAATGTTATAGGATCACAATCAACAAAAAATGCAAAATGACTAATATTTTATTTTGCCTTTATTATTTCTCCATTAATTTCATATAAGCTCCTTGTCTTTTGTCTTCTTTCTGGAGATTCTGGGGTGGATGATGAATATATTTTGTGATTAATTGATTGAGAAATTTCATTTTATGATAAATAAAAGCTTTGTCTTGGAGGTGATTCTTGAATGCTACAACTACAAGCTCTTGCATTAACAACTAAATTTTGTTGTTGATGTGCAACTTCATCTTCAATGATAACTTGTTAGTAATCCTCTTTCAATTTCCAACTCCACTCATGATCTTCTAGAAACTTTTAATCTCTACTTTTACCAATTATTTTTTCTATGAATCGTATAACATATATGCCTTTAATTATTCACTATATCCAACAAAGATGCATTTTTTTCCGTATTATCCAATTTCCTTCTGAGTGCATCTAGAACATGAGAGAAAACAATGCAACCAAATATTTTTAGATGACCTACTCAAGTTTTATATCCCCCATGATTCTTATGGTTTCATCCCCCAAATTTTCTTTGTATTGCATCTCTTTAAATATAACCTACACAATAACCAACTTCTGCCTAAAAAGATTTGGGCAAGTTCTTAGCATTAAGCATGCTTCTTACCATATCTAAAAATGTTTGATTATTTCTCTCAGTAGCACCATTTTTATGGGGTGTATATCTTCTTTTTAGATGTCATTCTATTCCATTTTGAATACAAAAAATTTGAAAATCATGTGAGATATACTCTCAATCTCTATCAGTCCTTAAAATTATAAGAAAATAATCACTTGTTTGTTCAACTAATTGATTAAAATCCTTGAATTTGTTGAAAATATCTGATTTATTGTTTTAATGGCTACACCCAAAATTTTCTAATGTAGTCATCAATAAATGTTAAAAAATATCTCATACCAGATAAGGAAACAACTTCAATGGAACCACAGATATCTAAATGTAATAGCTCTAATGGTTTTGAAGCTCTTTAAGATTCTTTTACCAAAAAGGGTTCTTTGTGACACTTTCCAATATTGCATCCTTCACATTCTTCATTTGGCTTTTGGATAGATGGTAAACCTATTACCATTTTCCTTTTATTCAAAAGATTTAGTCCACCGAAATTCAAATGCCCAAACCTAATATGTCATAACCACTGTGTATCTTTTACAAGAGAAATGAAACTTAAATGCATATTATTTTTTATGCTAAGAGGAAACATTTATTAGCATTCATGTTTACTTTGGATATCAAATTTTTTTACCATCAACAATAATGCATGTACCATTTTCAAATTTTTCAATGTGGCCTTTTTGCACAAGTTGACTTGCACTTAATAAGTTATGTTTTAAACCAAGTACATAAAATAGATCACTAATATAAATTTTCTCACCTTATTTTATTGTGAGCAATATTCTCCCTTTTCCATAACTGGTGCAGTTGGATTATTGGTCATATTTACCTCCAATTCAATGGAATCATCCAAATCTTGTAATATCCCTTTGCTTCCTATCATATGAAAATTGTACCATCTATCGACATACCATTTGTCTTCACTTATTTCCTCTTTTGTAATACATGTTAGCAATACATTTTGTGCCTGTCATCTTAATTTTCATATTGGGTGCCTTGTTTACTTTCATCTGAAATCTTTTTTTCTACATTTAGAAGCAAAATATCCTTACTTTTGATAATAATAATAATGTTCAAAAAATGATTTATCATACCTTTGAGAAACTTTGCCTAATACTTGAGTGTAACTACAATTTTATTCATCACTTCTATTTCTTTGTTGAGTTATGCCCCTTCCTCTTCATGTATAAAATGCTTCTAATGTTGCGTCTATTTCTCTTATTGATACCATGCTCTTGAAGGGTTGTTCATGTAATGTCCCCATTTTAGCTCACCTTGGTTTTTAGTGAGGATTAGCCTATTATTGACCTTCCTAGGCTAATTCAGAGGGATAGAGGGTATCAGTACGCAGATTCGGAGGCCAATTCCCACTCTAGAGGTCAGGGATGTTGAGGATTGGCCTTTGTTTAGATCAGTTTGACACACTTACTATTTATAGTAAGTGTCTATTTCAGGAGAGTTGAGATTTCTATCCATAGTAGAGCTCCTGAATAGGTTAGTGGAAGGATTGAGGTTTGATATCATTGACAAAGATTTCATTCAGGGACTTACTATTTATAGTAAGTCAATTATGCCCATGTTATTTTTGGTAGTGCACCTGGACTTGGTATTAGCAAAGTTCATCAGTTGATTGAGTGGAATAATTTTATTGGCTCAAGATCAAGGTATTAATTATTAATAAATAATTATTTATTAATAATTAATTATCAGAATTTATAATATAAAGTTTTTATTTAAATGGAGCCAATTGACACATAAAATTGCACTAAATGAATATGTTATAAAGTGGCATTTTAAATGATTATCCTAGGTCAACATGGGACTTGAAAAAGCACATATATTAATTATTTTAAAGATAACTCAATAGAAAATGGTTTTGGCATCAAGTATTTAGAAAGATATTATTAATTTTATAACTTTTAATGGGGCCAAAATTACCATTAAGTGCTATTAAGTATTCATTTAAATATTGGAGCTCTAGACTTAGAGTTTGTGAAGTCAAATGGCACAAAAGAAAATATTATAATAATTAAAGTGCCTTATTGAATAAGCTTCATGGTTTGAACCATTTTGTGGGAATATAAAAAGAAAATGAAAGAATATCAAACATTATGATGGATTGATGAATTTTCTTGTTTTTGCCTTGAGAAATCTTTGGTATTTGTCCAAGGGTTTCAGAGTTTCAGCTTGGAGAATTGGCAATTCTTCAATATTTTAGCACTTTGAGTTGGTAAGAGACCCAATGAATTGTGCATTTGGCTATGGATTCACTCATAGGCCATGATTATGCTCAAATATTAAGAGATCGTGGGTTTGATTCCATAGTTTACATTCTAAATTGTTGTAGAGGTTAAATAATCAACTAGTAGTATAAATCGCAGCTATCAAGACCAACAAATAGATTAAATAAAGCAGTCACATGAGGTCTAGAAGCCACTTCAGCATTTGAAGGGTAATGTGGGTGTTAGAGAAGGCATGTTGGGGGTTTTTTTGAGTGCTATTGGCTCATTTCTTCATTAGTGTTTAAGGTTGTGTGTACCATCAAAGTTGTGATCATTTGGAGACAATTATCTCAAGGTGTGTTTCATTTCCAAGTTTTCCTTTATGCAATAAATTTACTCCTTACTATATTAGATAATTAATGAATGTAAACCAATTCTAGTATTGAAATAAAAGGAGATAATCATAGTTGAAAAGATAGTTTGTTTTTATGCATTGTATTTATTTATATTTACAAAATACAAAAAAAAAAAAAGAATAAACTCTGAAAAACTCATAAAAATAATAAAAATTTGCAAAAATATCTTCTAACTAAGCTAGTTGAACAGGGGTAGAACTAATGAGGTTCTTACAATGGTATCAGAGTGGTTTCCTGTCATCTTGCAGGGTTGGGTAATATATGCAACCATAGAGATTTGATCCTAACAGATATTATTCACGTAGGAGAAAAATGAAACCACAATAAGAATAGGTACATGTACCACTAGTGGAAACTATGGTTTACAAAGGACGTGGAATTCTACTTAGGAATACAAGTAATGATGAAAGATAATACAACAAAATATTTAGGGGTCTTGCAGTAGGGTAGTAGTAGGTGACTACTATTTTGCAGTAGCTTACCATCGTCATTCCACAAAATTATTTTCTTAGAGGTAAAAACCATGATAGGGATGAATGTGGTAGTGCATTTGGGACCCCCAGGGTGAGAAGAGATCCAACAGGTACATATGAAAGGCCTAAATGAACCACGTTCTTGAGGAACAAGTCTGAATAGGGAGTGTAGAGGAAGAAGAATGTGGAAATTTTGTTGATGAAGTTTTGGCCTTGCATGACGAGTGGGATAGATTTCCTCAGAAAGTTAAGGATAACCTACCATTTGATAGATTTATGACTCAAAGGAGATATATTAGTAGACCTACGTAGGATAGAAGAATGATAAATTAGAATTTTGATCTAAAGCATGTCACTATCAAGCTCATTCTTCCTATGTTTGATGGGAGTGGGGAGGTTACAGCTCAAGCCTGGATCAGTAAATTTGATATGTTCCAAACTCTTAGGCCTATGAAAAACATGGATTCCATAAAATTTATAGGTTTACATCTAGATGGGGCATCCCATGAGTGGTGGCATCATGGGATGGTTTCCCTGCAGCACTAATCTTATCACCTCTTATCTGGAGTTTTCTAACAGGTTGATTAAGCATTTTGATAGTAAAGATACAAAGTCATATTTTAGGGATCTTACTCGGCTGAGATGGGTGGGTAGTTTGGATGATTTCATTAATGAGTTTATGAGGCTTTCTATGATAGTTCATGATGTGTCAAAGAAATGTGTGATCACTCTATTTATTGAAGATCTTCAGGATCCACTAAGAAGTTGGTTTAAGTACTTTAATATATCTTTCATGCATGGGTCCATTAAAAAGGTCAGGAGCATGGAGTTGGAAGCTCCTAAAAAGAAATTTCAGCCTAAACCCACCACCTTACCTTCAAAAGAGGATCACTCACCAGTTGTTGGTCAAAAGAAGAAATCACTAGTAAGACATGATGAGGCAACTCGTGAGGATTTGAGAAAAAAATATCTATGTGATTGGTTTAAAGAGCCTTATGACTATGATCACACTTGCCCTAGCCTAAGGGAAAGGATATCCATTTTATGTGGGTATACTATGATGATGATGAGGCTAAATATTCACATCAACTAGTTGATTTAGATGTTTATGATGCTCAAAAAGTCTCTTTGGAGTCTGTTCTTGAAGCCAAACTATCATTGATAGCATTATCAACCAATGTACCACTTCCATCTGCCTTCAATATCAAAGGATTAGTGGATGGACAGTGATGCATTATCATGCTTGACACTGGGGCTACACATAATTTCATTGATGAGGGGTTTGTCAGTAGGTGTGGACTTCAGGTAGAGGACTTCTTTGGGTTTTGTGTCAGAGTGGAAGATAGTTATACTCTTTCTTGCACTCAAACACATATGAAATCTCACTCTTATGTTTGATCACTACAAGTTACAGGTTGATTTCTATGTATTCAACTTGGGTGAGTTGGACATTGTGTTGGGTATGTAGTGGCTATAGGAAATAGGGGAGTTCACCCTCAACCTACATTTGATGGAGATGAGGTTTGAGTACCAAGGAAAGGGGTGTGTTTTGAGGAGTGTTACAAAGGGGAGTTTGTGCTCTATTTCTCTTTTTAGAGAGAAGAAAAATGTTATACAGGAGCATGATTTGATTAAGGAGGAGCAAGACACACATCACATTTCTAGCAATTTAAGGATACAATATTTTGATCAGCATGGAGGTGTGGTTTAGTTTGTGAATAATCCCTTGTTTGATATGGATATAGAATTGTCTTATGACAATCCACTTTTTGAGGCTGATTTTTAATCCCCCTCTTCTGATGAGTGATGATGATGTTTGGTATCCCATTAGTGCATCAAGGTTCCAAACATGCCTTGTAGAATAATTTTCAAAGGTGTACATGGTGAGGAGTGCATACAGATTTACCTTTGATCCACATGTACATGATATTTTTCTTGATGCGTAGTTTGATAGAACATGAGTTGGATGATTGGTATGATAGCTAACCTTGTGCAGAGAAAGGGAAGAAATCTTGTCTGCCTACAAAGATGCTCCTATGTGTTGTTCTTATGACATCAGATGTTGTGATGGGGTCAATTTGGCAAACTCTATTAATTGTATAGATGGTGATGTTGTTACTGAAGTTGGTTGATGATGACAAGGACATTAAATAGTCTTATCCATGGGATCCCAGTGGAGATGTGACCTCTCTTCAGATGGAGTCCAATGAGCTAAAAAATGCAAGATTGCTTTGGGACAAGAAATTTTAGGGAGGGTGTACTATAATGTCCCCATTTTAGCTTACCTTATGTTGCAGTGAGGATTAGCCTATCAATGACCCTTGTAGGATAAGCCAGAGGGATAAAGGGTCTCAGTTGGAAAAAATATATGCCAATTCCCACTCTAGAGATCAGGGATGTTCAAGATTGCCCTTCGTTTGGATCAGTTTGACACACTTACTATTTATAGTAAGTGTTTATTTTAGGAGAGTTTGGATTTATATCTATAGCAGGGCTCCTAAATAGGTTGGTGGAAGAGTTGAGGTTTGGTATCATTGATAGAGCTTTCATTCAAGGACTTCCTATTTATATTAAGTCAATTATGCCTATGTTTTATTTTTTGTGATGCATCGGGACTTGGTATTAGCAAAGTTTATTAGAATAACTGAGAGGGGGAGTGAATCGGTTATATCCCAATTATCCTACAGTCCCAAATTCCTCCAGATGTATATAAAAACAAATTCAAACATATAATTCAAACTTGGTGAAATGTATTTTGTAATCTCAAAATTTAGTCAATAGTGTTTACCGAGTATTAGTAAATTAATATTGTGATTACCGAACTAGGTCAATAAAGTAAAGTGTAAAGTAAAATAATAATCCACAACATTCATGCATATTGACACATGTATTTTTAATGTAGAAACCTTTCTAAGGGAAAAACCACCTAGGGCCGATAACCCAAAATATTTTCACTCTTCTGAAGTGAGCTCGGTGAAGAGTCAACCATGTTAAATATTACAATGCACATTGTTAAATGTGACCTTTTTAGAGGATTTAAAACTAATAATTATCTCTTGATCATGCATTTACTATGGGGTCAACAAGAAAACACTCAACATTCATTATAATGTCATAATAAAGACTTTCACTATCCTACTCAGTTAAGAGATTTATCTATAAAAATGGTTAAACTGATACAACAATGATCTGATTCAAATACAAATTGTTTTTGCAAATTTTCATATCTATGCTAACTACATAATACCTCTGATAATTTGTTCACTTCAGTTCATCTTACTTCATACTTGTTCTGCTTGGTAATGCTCTTTCCTCTGTTTGATAGGTGATGTCTACAGAAAATGCTCAGTTCTGTCTTTAACCCGTTTGATCAGTCATGCATAAACTTTGCATGTGCACATTAGGTGTGAAGTATATTCATAATGAATCTCTTGTCTCTTATATAGACATCATAGCTCATTTAATTTCCATCCTTCATATTTTGTCGCTTAATCTCCATCATTGATTTTCCCGCTTAAACCATCCTTGGCAGTTGTGTTAAAAACATGTTTCAATCTTTGTCATCTGATCTTCAATGAATTTTCATAACCATTTGATCAAAATAACAAACTTTATCTTTTACCTTGAAATCATCAATTTTCAGCTCAGCATTCTAGTCGGCCTCATTTTGATTAAAATTGCTCGGTCAATACGTTGTTGTGTTGGCGATCCCTAGCTCGATTATCACTGTGCTCAGTATACATTGTGTTTTACTCGGTGTTCACTGTCTCTCGGTGCATACATAGCTCTTCATTTACCGACCACATAAACTTTGTTTGCTCCAGTTCTTCAATTCATAACAAATGTTTTCAACCATAATAATACTCAAATAAGTTGACATCAATGAAATACATTAATTGTTAATGTTTATCATCACATCTATAACTCAGTTGATTATCAACAAATGAATTCAAACATACAATCAGTTGTAATTCATCAATCTCTCCCTTTGGCATTGATGGCAACACAATATGAAATATGCAATGTAAAAATGCCATACAACAAATACCAAACTTTTGTTCTTCAACTGAAACAATTTTGTAGCTCTCCCTAGCTTGAATATATAAACTATTTCAGTATTAAAAACTCACCATGCAGACTCTCCCTGTAGTTTTGAATTTTATGTTCTTGAATCTCTCTGTAGATTAGATATGTCTCTCCCTATCTCTTTTCTCCATTTATTTCATTGAATCATCTCTCCCTTTGAAAACAATGCCAAAAAGAAATATGCAACTCTTCAGTAGCCAAAATAAAATATCTCTGATGTCTGGTGTAGTAGGTACCTTTCAGTGTACTGATATGTCTATGTCAGTCCAGTTCAGCTTTGCATCAACGTGATTGATATTCTGATTTCATGTAGTTTGACACAACCTCTTAGTCGGTTTAGTTACTAATAGACAAGGGACGAACCCCTAGTCTACCTCTCAAGTACTCAAATGTATCCTTCAGTAAGGGTTTGGTTAATATGTCTGCAAGTTGTTCTTTTGATTGTACATATTCTAGTGTTACATGTTTATCTTGTACTTGTTCCCTCAAGTAGTGATATTTGATAAATATGTGCTTTTTTTTTGCATGCATCATAGGATTCTTTGAAATATTAATAGCACATGTATTATCATAGTAAATTATCATTGGGTTGGTGATCTATTCATTCATTCCTTTCAACAGTTGTTTGATCGAGGCTATGTTTGAACAGTTTGTAGTAGCAACAACATATTCTACTTCTGCAGTTGACTGAGATATGCATCCTTGTTTCTTTCTTATCCAAATAACTAATCATTCTCCAATAAAGAATGCTCCACCAGTAGTTCTATTTCTATCATCTATGTTCCTATCCCAATCAGCATCAGTATAAACTTTCAATTTTAACTTTCCTTCTCTTTTGTACCAAATTCCATAATCCTCAGTATTCTTTAGATATCTAAAAATTATTTTTACAGCAAACATATGTGATTCTCTGGGATTAGCAAAAAATCTTGCAACTATTCCAACTATGTGTGCTATGTCAGGCCTTGTGTGTACAACATACATCAATTTACAAATCATGGATCTGTTCAAAGTTTGATTTACCTTAGGTGTCTTGTCTTCTTTTGTCAATTTGCATCTTGTCACCATAGGTGTTCCGATTGGTTTAGATTCTTCCATTCTGAATGTCTTCAGTACTTCCTTGATGTATTTCTTTTTAATAATGTAGATACCTATAGTCTGTTGTAAAATTTGCAATCCAGGAAAAAAATTGATCTCTCCAAACATTGACATCTCAAATTCTCTCCTCAATTTCATCAGCAAATGAAGTACATAGGTTATCATTACCTCCAAATATAATATCATCAACAAATATTTCAGCAATAAGGGTCTTATCATCATTTCCTCCTTTTAAATGCAAATTGTTGTTATCACTTGTTCTAATGAATCCAATACGTATAAGATAGGAATGTAATCTTTCATACCATGCTCTCATTTCTTGTTTCAATCCATATAAAGCTTTGTGTAACTTACATACCATGTTTTTCTGTTCAGGTTGTTTATTGTATACCTCTTCTTCTAGTATTCTATTCAAAAATGCAGACTTAACATCCATCTGATATACTTTGAATCTTGTATATGCAGCGTATTCAAGTAGTATTCTTACTCCTTCAAGTCTAGCAACGGGTGCAAAATTTTATCAAAATTTTCTCCATAGTCAATTCCCTTTTCTTGTGCATACCCTTTGCAAACTAATCTTGCTTTATTTCTGGTTACATCCCCATTCTCATTCAATTTGTTTCTGAATATCCATTTGGTGCCAATAACATTTTTATCACTCGGTCTTGGTACTAATGTCCATGTATTATTATTTTTGTATCTACTCAATTTCCTCATTCATAGCATTAATTTATTCTTCATTTTCTAATGCATCTCTAACATTCTTAGGATCAAATTCACAAATTAAACAAGCATTGTCTCTCAACTTACTTCTTTTCATCATGCTTTCTCTTTTGTCTTCAATAATCTAATTTTGTGGATGATGTATTTTCACATATTTAGCAAGTACATGTTCAACTCTCTTTTCTTCATTTTCTTCTCATGTAGGTTCACTATGTTCTAGTTCATGATCTTCGATTTCAGCATTTACCTAATTCTCGGTATGTGCTACCTATTACCTGGTGACATTACCTTGTTGCATGGTAATGTTAGGCATCTACGTCGATATATTATCAGGTTCTTTCATGTAGACAAATCTATTGTAATCTCCTGGTTCTTTCATGTTGTCCTCATTATTTTTCTCAACAAATTCATCAACTTTCACATTTGCACTTTCAATGATTTTGTTAGATGTCTTGTTCAAACATTTGTAATCTTTACTCTTAGTAGAATATCCAATAAATATTCCTTCATCACTTTTTGAATCAAATTTACCATTTTGATCATCTTTCAGAATATAACACCGACTACCAAATATTTTAAAATAGCTCACATTATATGTATAACCATACCATAGTTCATAAGGTGTTTTATTTGAATGTTTCTTCAGTTGTACTCAGTTCAATGTGTAAATAGTTGTGATGACTTCTTCTCTCCAGTATGTTTTTGTAACACTCTTTTCAATCATCAGTGTTCTGGAATAATCAACAATTGATCTATTCCTTCTTTCAGTAATTCAAATTTTTTGTGGTGTCCTCGGTGCAAAAACTTGTCTTTTGATTCCATACTCATTACAAAAGTTAGTGAAATCATCAGAAATAAATTTACCTCCTCTATTAGATCTCAAACACTTCAGATCTCTACCAGTTTCTTTTTCCACTTTAGCTTTGTACCACTTAAACATCTTAAATACTTTAGATTTTTCTTTTAGGAACATCACAATCATCATTCTAGAATAGTCATCAACAAATAAAATAAAGTATTTGTCCCCATAATAGCTCTGTGTTATCATTGGTCCACATAGGTGTGTATGAACTAACTCCAAAATATCATTAAATGAAAAATTCTTTCTCTTGAAACTAGATTTTGACATCTTTCCCATTTGACAATTTTTGCACATTACATGGTCTAGTTTAGATAAGCTCGGTAAGCCTCTAACTTTTATTTTCTTACTAATCTTAACCATGTTGTCAAAATTTAAATGACAAATTATTTTCTTTCATAACCATATATCTTCATTATTTTCCAATAAGAAAGTAGGTTCAGCAGTGTCAAGGTAGAATAGGTTACCTTTTGATTGTTCACCAGTGTCAATCAACTTTCCTGTTCCATTATAGGTTATGGCTTTTCTATTCTCAAATGCGACTCGGTGACCTATGTTATTCAACTATGAAACAATCAAAAAATTATAATTAAGTCCTTTTACCCAATATTCATTCTCACACTTGATTTGATTGTTCAACATAATAGTACCTTTTCCTTTCACTTGACAAGGTGTATCATTTCCCATTCTAACAGATCCACCATCATAATGTTCAAGAAATTCAAATTTTCCTTTATCTCCAGTCATGTGATGTGTATAACCACTATCAATAACCCAAATGTAATGCTTACTACCTTTAGAAATATTTTTTTTTTCTACATACCTTTCATCTTCATATGAATCATCTTTCAAAGCTATAAATATTGTCTCAATATCTTCATCACTGGCAGATCCATTGTCATTATCTTTATCTTTAGCAATGTAACAAGCCTTCTTGCCTTTATGTTTGTAATCTTAGGTATCTCTTCTGTCATATTGTTGGTTACTTTTGTAGTCTTGGTCATCCTTTCTATCATTATATTTATCATTTCTATCATCATTCTTTTTGTTAGGGCATCTTGCAGAAAAATGGCCAATATCTTTACAGTTAAAACAAATCAAAGGTATTTTACCTTTATATCTTCATTTACCTTTGTGCATTCTGCTAACCATTAAAGATTCAATTTCATCAAGTTCTTTGTCCTCACTATCACTGTCACTCTTATTTCTGATTATGTGTTTGCTACTAGATTTACCAATTTTCAAAGTAGACATAAATGTGGATTCCATAGATGGTACAATATTGTTGTCAAAATTATTCAGCTCAAAAGAAATCAATCTTCCAACAAGACTATCAATAGTAATATTATTTCTATGTGTTGCTCTCATTTCATGTATTACAGAAACTCTTATAGAATAAATAGGCAATAGAGTTCTAAGAATCTTACTCACAATAGTGTCTTCATCAATAGTTCCACCTCCTCCTTGAATAGCATTCACAACTTCTTTAAGTTGGGTGTTGTACTGTGTTATGTTCTCTCCTTCCTTCATTCTTGTGTCATCAAACTTTCCTTGAAGACTTTCACCTTTGGCTCTCAATACATTTACATCTCCTCCATAAACTAGTGTAAGTTGGTCCCACATCTATTTGGTAGTTGTACATGTCTTGATGTCCTCAAATTATGCATTAGTAAGTGAAGAAGTAATCTCCACCATGATCAGGTTGTGCTCATGTTTTTCTTTCATCTGATTAGTAGTCAAAGGTCTAGTAGGTAGAATAAATTCATTATCCAGATAATCTACAATGTTGTCTCCAATTCCTGATAGGTATAGTCTCATTCTTCTTTTCCATGTCAGGAATTTATCCTTGTTCATCTTAGGTGCATCTCTCTTATACATCTTGTGATCTTTAGCTTAAGTCCTTCAAACTTTCTTCTAAGCACTGTATGTTCTCTTATACCAATTGTTAGAATAACTGAGAGGGGGGTGAATTAGTTAGAATTAGTTATATCCCAATTATCCTACTGTCCCAAATTCCTCCAGATGTATATAAAAACAAATTCAAACATATAAATCAAACTCGATGAAATGTATTATGTAATCTCAAACTTTAGTCAATAATGTTTACTGAGTATCAGTAAATTAATATTGTGATTACCGATCTGGGTCATTAAAGTAAAGTGTAAAGTAAAATAACAATCCACAAAATTCATGCACATTGACACAAAAATTTTAACGCAGAAACCCTGCTAAGGGAAAAAACACCTGGGACTAGTAACCCAAAATATTTTCACTCTTCTGAAGTGAGCTCAGTGAAGAGCCAACCATGTTAAAGGTTACAATGCACACTGTTAAATGTGACCTGGTTAGTGGATTCAAAACTAACAGTTCTCTCTTGACCATGCATTCACTATGGGTCCACAAGAAAACACTCAACATTCATTAGAATTTCATAATAAAGACTTTCACTATCCTACTCGGTTAAGAGATTTATCTATAACAATGGTTAAACTGATACAGCAATGATTAGATTCAAATACAACTCTGTTTTGCAGATTTTTAGATCTATGCTTGTGTGCTAAAATGCTGACACACTTCTATGAATCATTCCATCCAAGGTTGCTCAAGAATGAGGCCTCAAATATTGATCCATAGCTCTCTAGTCATGGAGTGCAAAGGTGTGTAATGGAGGCCCTCAGATTGACCTAGTTAGTGCTTATGCAAGTACACCATGAAATGAGAGATTCAAATGTATGAAAATGAGATCTACTCTATATGATTGCAATGCATAAAAGGAAATTAATCTAAATGATAACAATGCATGGCTAAATCTATGAAAGAAAATACAAATGCAAGATTAATCTATGAAAATAAACATGAATCTAATATACATGAAGAGCCATGAATGCAAAAAGAATGAGACAAGAAGAGAGAAGTTGCAATATCCAAGCTTGAGTGCTCAAATGCTCCTCCAAAATTGCTCTCCAAACCTGCAGCATAACAATACTATAAAAAATATGATATATGAATGATTGATGATTGATGATTGATTATTGATGATTGATGATTATCAAATGAGAAGGGGAGATTTCCTTTTATAGGAAAGTGAACGGTTGAGATTAAGAGGCAAAAAGAATTGATCAATGGTTGAGATTAAGAGGCAAAAACCCACCACTTAGGAGGATGTGATGAAAAAGAGATTTTTATTTAATTTATTACCTTTTTCAACAAATAAAGTGCTTTAAGTGAGGATTTTTATTTATTTAATAAAAAGAGGGGTTTTCTTTCAATTAAATAAATTAGAAGAATTTTATTTAATTAAATGGGAGGAATTGAATTTAATTAAATAAGAGGAATTTAATTAAAAGGGAGAAATTTACTTTAATTAAATAAGATAAATTTTATTCAATTAAAAGGGAGATTAAATCTTTTAATTAAATGAGATAAATTTTATTTAATCAAAAAGAAAATTAAATCTTTTAATTAGATAAAAATGATCAAACCTTAGGAAATATTGAAATAATTGAATAATTGAATTAATTATAATTTGATCAAGGAAATTGATTTGAATTGAAAATGTTCCAAAACATTGATTCAGGAAATTGATAAATTGATAAAATGATAAATGGGGCCCACAGTCTAGGCGACCATTTTAGGGTGCATACATTTGCCCCTCTTTGACTAATGTGTGATCATTCTAAGAACACGTGTAGTTAAATACTGTAGTTGAAGTGTGAGTTCATTTTGGGATCACAAAACAACACAGACGTGTGGTCGATTCGGGAACACATCAGGACAAAAAATAAGCACAATTGAGAAAGACAAAGTCAACACCAAAATAATTAATTGACATGTCAGGGATAAGAATCTCAAGCAAGAGTGATATAATTGATAAAGATGAATCAAATATTGAAGTTTGATAGGTACTGCCCCCTCGTGATCGAAATCGAAATGAGATAAAGGAGAAATAGCAAATTGATAAATTTTGATCAAATCGAACTAAAGATAAGATTCTTGATGTAAGATGAAAGATATAAGGATCACAGAACCAATGTAGATCAAGCATGAAAGATTATGCCCCAATATTGAATTAGAAGAAAAGAAGGGGGGTGAAAGCGAATGGAAGATAGAAGTTTGGAAGAGATTGAAAGAAATGAAGAGAAGAAAGAGAATTTGCCTCAAGAAAGAGAATGCCCCAAAATTAATCAACTGTTTAAGATAGAAAATTTTGATTGAGATCACGAAAGAAGATAAGGAAATGAAGATCATAATGTGATCACAGTTGATTAAAGGTCCACAAGAAAGATAAGGAAACCCTCTCAAACTCATAATGCAGGCTAAAATGTAAACTAACATGAATTATAACAATACAAGCTATAAGAAAATGCAAAGGTGTACTTGCAATAGAGCAACAAACATAGGATTTTGTGTTCATCATTCATAAGAGAATGTTAAGGAACTTATTTTCATCATTGGGCCATTATTAACGGACATCAGAAAATCACACAATCATCACTAGTCACAAGTGCAACTATGAGGATATGAATGTGATTTATATCGAAAATATCACACAACCATCACTAGTCACAAGTGCAACTATGAAGATATGAATGTGATGTATATCGGATTTAAAATGTGGAAAGATTCTAACATAAGCATCAAAGACATAAATGTCAAGATGACTGTGATGTTAGCTTACCCAATTTAATATAGAAAAACCACACTCGCATCAAGGCATAGAGGCCAGGATGACCAGCAGAACGGTTGTGCAAAATAGTGAAGCATAAAGCAGGAAGAAAATAAAAAAATGCCCCATGCCCCAAGTCCTCTAGCTATGCATCACGGAGAGACTTATCAGACAAGGACACTCAACAAAAATCAATAACAGTCAGCACACAAAGAAAAGATCATGACATAGCTCAAGCATTAAGTGT
>MU224267.1:6868250-6889511 GCA_018584345.1 Thuja plicata
GGAGGAGGTCCAAGGATGGACGTGGAAGACGCAAAAGGATAATCAATAAGTTCATCGGCATGTATATGACAACCAAGGACATCAGCATCTTTAGAGTGAGCATTAGGATTTTCAATAGGATCGTGAAAATCTTGAATAGGAGCACCTTCTTTGATAAAATTGTTCAAAGCTTGCAAAGACTTAGGAAGAGTAGAAAGTGGAAGCAAAAATGGAGTGGTAGAACAAGAAGATGGAAGACTTTGATCTTGACAAGGATCTTTGGAGCATAAGCGCATAATGTTTCTCTTGATTTTTAATAGGTTTAATATTCAAAGTAACAACACCATTTTCAATAACCTTAATGGAAGTATCATCTTTGGAAAGTGCATGTGTAGTAAGGTTATTTTGATCGTCAATAATCTCAACGGTGTAAGTAGTAATTTTATCTTGCTTAGGAGAAGACTTAAGATATGGTAGAATGAATGAGAAAGGGTGTAAGGGATCAAAAGAACCATGACACAAATAAGAGACATCATGAAAAGGATTGGATGACATGGAGGTTTCTTGATCTTGATCTTTCTTTATTTTCTTTTCTTTATCATTTTTAGAGTCCTCTTGACATGGATCCACTTCTAAGGACAAGGAATCATGTTGGAATTGTATGGGAGACTTGGGAAGAGATGGGGAAGGATTAGCTAAAGTAGGCATTATAGCTTGTAAAGGCTTAGGCTCTTTATGTTTAGCATTATTTAAAGTATTTTCAGCCAAGCGAAGGTTAGCTTGAGTATCTTTAAGAGGTAGCCCTTGAGAATAATTATAGGGAACTACATGAAAAGCATTGTTGGATGAAGGATTTGTGGAAGATTGGGAAACTTTAGGAGATGTATGAGTATTGGAAGAAGCAAAGGATGCAAGGGAATCATCACAAAACAAAGGTTCATCATTAACATGATCTTGCTTGAGAGTGCAATCTTTATTTTCAACTCAAGAATACTTAGAGGAGGGATAGAATTGACATTTATAATTAGCGCGTAAAGTTTTCTCTTCCTCAAATCTATCATCGAAGTATTATTCATAAAACTCATCAAAGTCTCTTTCAAAATTAGAATCATATGGATCACCATCACGATCTATCCAATAGGATGACCATTTAGTAATAACAAGCACACGACAAGGAGGGCTCTTAGGAATAGAGGCGTCATAAGTATGACTATGTATTTCATCATAATAGGCATCATCAGAATAGGCATCAGAGCTACAATAAATGGGATCATCATAGTCATCAAAGATGGGCGTGTCATTCTTCATGGAAGAGGTATCACAAGGATTATCACGCTGCTCATTATGGTATGCATTTTGAAGAGAATCATGACTCTTGGGAGAAGTAGAAGAATAACGAGATCGTGAAGAAGAAGAATGTGAAGATTTAGTGAAAGAAGAATGTTTGGATGATGATGAATGATGAATGATGCAAAGACTTAGAAGAAGAATAATATTTAGATGATGAGGAATGATGAGAAGATTTAGAAGAAGAATAATGTTTAGATGATGAGGAATGATGAGAAGATTTAGAAGATGAAATATGTTTAGATGATCAGGAATGATGATAAGATTTAGAAGACGAATGACGTTTGGAAGAAAGTTGTGACAAGATCATGTGCATGATTCGAGCAAAGGAAGTTGATTCACTCGCTTTCTTATATATTTTTTTCATAATTTCATAATACCTCTAATCAATTTGTTCAATTCAGTTCATCTCATACTTCATACTTGTTCTTCTTGGTAATGCTCTTTCCTCTATTTGCTCGGTGATGTTTGCAAAAAATGCTTAGTTCTATCTTTAACCAGTTTGATTAGTCATGCATAAACTTCTCATGTGCACATCAGGTGTGAAGTATATTCATAATTAATCTCTTGTCTCTTATATAGACATCATAGCTCATTTAATTTCCATCCTTGATTTTTTCTCTTAATCTCCATCATTTATTTTCCCACTTAAACCATCCTCGGCAGCTATGTTAAAAACATGTTTCAATCTTTGTCATCTGATCTTCAATGAATTTTCATAACCGTTTGATCAAAATAACAAACTTTATCTTTTACCTTGAAATCATCAATTTCCAGCTTAGCATTCTATTTGGCCTCAGTTTGATTAAATTGCTCGGTCAATACCTTGTTGTGTCGGTGATCCCTAGCTCGGTTATCACTGTGCTCGGTATACACTATGTTTTACACGGTGTTCACTGTCTCTCAGTGTATACATAACTCTTCATTTATCGACCACATAAACTTTATTTGTTCCAATTCTTCAATTCATAACAAATGTTTTCAACCATAGTAATACTCAAATAAGTTGACATCAATGACAATACATTAATTGATAATGTTTATCATCACATCTGCAACTCGGTTGATTATCAACAAATGACTTCAAACATACAATCAGTTGTAGTTCATCAAAGTTCATCAGTTGATTGAGTGGAATAAGTTTATTGGCTCAAGCTGAAGACATTAATTATTAATAAACAATTCTTTATTAATAATTAATTATTAAAATTTATAATATTTTTTTTATTTAAATTGGGCCAATTGATACTTAAAAGTGCACTAAATGAATATGTTATAAAGTGGCATACTAAATGATTATCCTAAGTCAACGTGGGACTTGAAAAAGAACATATATTAATGCTTTTAAAAACAACTCAATGGAAAGTTGTTTTAGTGTCAAGTATTTAGAAAGGTATTATTAAGTTTATAACTTTTAATGGGGAAAAAATCATCATTATGTGCTATTAAGTGTTCATTTAAATATTGGCACCCAAGACTTGGATTTTGCTAAGTCAAATGGCACAAAAGAAAATATTATAGCCATTAAAGTGCCTTCTTGAATAAGCTTCACGCTTCAAACCATTTTTTGGGAATATAAAAAGAATATGAAATAATATCAAACATTATGATGGATGAATGAATTTGCTAGTTTTTTCCTTGAGAAATCTCTGGTATTTGTCCAAGGGTTTTAGAGTTTTAGCTTGGAGAATTGGGAATTCTTCACAATTTTATCACTTTGAGTTGGTGAGAGATCCAATGAATTGTGTATTTGGATATGGTTTCACTCATAGGCCATGATTGTTCTCAAAGATGAAGAGATTAGGGGTTTGATTCCATAGTTTACATTCTAAATTTTTGCATAGGTTAAATAATCAGCTAATAGTACAAATCGCAGCTCTCAAGAGCAACAAATGGATTAAACAAAGCAACTACATGGGGACTAGAAGCCACTTCACAATTTGAAGGGTAGCATGGGTGTTAAAGAAGGCACGTTAGGGATTTTTTGAGTTCCATTGGCTCATTTCTTCATCAGTGTTTAAGGTAGTCTATGTAACAGAAAAGTTGTGATCATTTGGAGACAATAATCTCAAGCTCTGTTTCATTTCCAGGTTTTCCTATATGCAATAAATTTACTCATTATATTAGATGATTCTAGTATTGAAATAAAAGGAGATAAGTGTGCATAGTTGCAAAGATAGTTTTTTTTATGCATTGTATTTATTTATATTTACAAAATACAAAAAAGCATAAACTTTGAAAAACTGAAAAAAACAATACAAAATTACAAAAACATCTTCTAGTTGAGCCAGTTCAAAAGAGGTAGAACCAACGAGTCTCTTATAGTTCCAATAACTCCTTTGTAGATTTATTTATTCTAATCTAATGTGTGTACAATTAACCCATAACCTCATCATAGATAAATTTGCTAGATTTTTTTTTTCTTCAATAGCTATAACTATAGGATCATATTTTACAGGAAAACTTTTTAACAAATATTCTACAATTTTTTTATCAAACATTATTTCACCATTTATTTTCATCCAATTAATCAATCTCATTGTATGAATAAATGACTCCCCTAAACTTTCTAACCTAGACATGTCTAAAATTTCAAAATCTATTCTAAGAATTTGTAAAAGGATTGTTCTTACTCTTTTGGTGCCTTCAAATGATTGTGCAAGGAGTTCTCATGCTTCTTTTTGCTTCAAAGTGGTTGTGACTCTTGGGAGGAGGGATTCATCAAGACTCTACATTGTGATTAGTAATGCTTTCTTTTTTTCCCAATTTTCCCACAATATATCTCTCTCATTTTGTGTGAGTGTTGCTACATCTTTAGTTCTGAATACCCATTATTCACAATATCTAATAGATCATGTGATCTAATGAAAATATCCATTTGAAAGCTCCAAAAACTATATTTTTACCATCAAATTTGTAAATTTGTAACTGCATACGGCCATTATTTGTTTTCATTTGGCTCTGATACCAAATTGTTAGAATAACTAAGAGGGGGGGTGAATCAGTGGCTTTAAAAATAATTCCAATAATCCAACCAAAACTTATATCACAAATATAATATCCTCTAGTTATATTTCAGTCCATCAAGATGTATGCCTTAAAAATATTTATCAAATATAACTGCTCGGCAAGATATATTGTTTATCTTTTCTAGAATTTACCGAGTAGCAGCAATTAAACTTAGTGTTTACCGACCAATCCATTTTTAGTAATGTGTAAAGTAAACTATCAATGCAATGAAATAAATACACATTTGACACATGGATTTTTAACGTGGAAACCCTGTTAAGGGAAAAACCACTTGGGACCAATAACTCAAAATTTTCACTCTTCTAAAGTGAGCTTGATGAAGAGCCAACCCTGTTAAAGGTTACAAACACACTATTATGTGCAACCTTGTTAGAGGATTCAAAACTAACAGTTTGTCTTTTGACCTAGCATTCACTATGTTGTCAACAAGAAAACCTTTTGATACTCTTGAGTATCTCAATAAAATAAGGATGGTTAAATCCCAATCGGTTAAGAGATTTTATGAATCAATGGTTAAACTGATACAGTTAATGATCTGTTTCAAAATACAACTTTAACTTGTAGATATTCAAATCTATTTTTAGTCCAATAATACCTCTCTAATAAATATGTTATTCAATTCCTTTTCTCCCCTTCTTTCTTCTTTCTGCTCGGTGAATGCTCGGTCCTCTGTTGCTCGGTGTCTGCATAATTCTTCGTCTTTCTTCTTCAACTGGTAAGATTAGATTTGCATGAAGACTTCTATCTTCACCATAATTATATTCAGCATTCCCTATTTTTCATAATGAATTACTTTTCTCTTTATATAGACATTATTTAGCCGCTCAATCTCCTTGTTTTCATCGTAGATCACTTCTTGATCCGTAAAACTCACCATGCTTTCTTAAATTGTAAAGCTCTCCTTCAGTTTTATTCCAGAAATGTCTCCTTGTTATTTGTGAATAAAACATGCTTTAAATCTCTTATTTTCTTTAGTTCAACTGATCGATAAGAATAACGCAATCAACCAGTCAATCTAAATATATCGCATGCCAGCTAAGTATTTTTTTTGCTCTTTATCTTCAGTTCTGATCGGTGATCAACTTCAGTTAGCTCGGTCATTGACTTCAGTTACACTCAGTAACAACTTCATTTAGATCGATGACCACTCCAATTATGCTCGGTAAATATCTCTTGCTTGGTAACCACTTGCTCGGTTACTATCATGCTCGGTATACACTGTGAACTACTTGGTGTTCTCTGTCCGTCAATGTTTACTATCACTCGGTGTATACAAAACTTTTAGCTTTTACCAACCACATAAACTTTGTCTCTTTAGCTCTTGAATTTTATGACAATATGTGTATTACCAATCAAGTTATATCAAGTTGACATCAATTACAATACAATACATTAACCGATTTAATGTCTTGCATTCACTTTTGCAGCTCAGTGATCATCAACTTATCATCTTCAAACATTTAATCAGTTATATTTCATCAATCTCTACCTTTGGAATTGATGGAAACAAAATATGAAATATGCCATATCATACCAAACTTATTGTTCTATAACCAATTCAAATATCTGAATCTCGGTAAGCTCTTCTAGCTTAGATTTGATTCTTGCTGAGTGCTCTTCTTTATGTAGAATCGTATCTCCCTTTTCTAGATAGATATACAATGTTATCTCTTTCCAATTCTCTCCCTTTGATGGATGGTTACTTCATTAAATCTTTCTCTTCATCATCATTTGATCTTTCTCTCCCTTTGTAGAAACTTTGTTCTCTGATCTTTTCTCTCCCTTTGACTGATGTTATTCTCCCTGATGGATATTTCATTTCTTTCCCTGATGGATATTTCATTTCTTTCTTCTCTCCCTTTTACAACAATGCCAAACACAAATATACGATTGAATCTCCTCTCCATCAGCAATACATCTCTGTAGTAGCCAACAATGTCTTTTGTGTGTGTTTTAGATAAGTACCTTCTTGTACTGATATGTCATTGCAGTCCATATCTCAGCTTGCATCAATATGATTGATCTTATGATAATGTGTAGGCTGATGCAACCTCCTAGTTAGATTAGTGACCAGCAAACAAGGGTCGAACCCCTAGTCTATTCCTCAGGTACTCAAATGTATCCTTTGGCAGTGGTTTTGTGAATATGTCTGCTAATTGTTTTTTGGATTGTACATATTCCAGTATCACCTCTTTCTCTTGTACTTGTTCCCTCAAGTAATGATACTTAATAGCTATGTGATTTTTCTTAGCATGCATCACAAATTTCTTTGAAATGTTTATAGAACTAGTATTGCCACAATAGATAATTACTGGGTAAAGAATTTCTTCATTCATACCTTTCAGCAATTGCTTGATCCATGCAATGTTAGAGAAATTTGCTGCAGCAGCCACATATTCTACTTCTGCAGTTGATTGTGATATGCATCCTTTCTTTTTACTGATCCATGTGACAAGTTTGTTACCCATAAAGAATGTTCCTCCTGTTGTGCTCTTTCTATCATCTATGTTTCCATCCCCATCAGCATCGGTATAAACTTGTAGCTCAAATTTTCCTTCTTTATTATACCACAAACCATAGTCTTTGGTATTCTTTAGATATATCAAAATTCTTTTAACAGCAGTCATGTGTGATTCCTTAGGATTAGAAAAGAATTTGCAACTATACCAACTGCATGTGTTATATCAGGTCTAGTGTGTACAGCATACATTAGTTTTCCAATCATAGATCGGTATAAGGTCTGATTTACCTCGGTTGGCTTGTCTTCCTTTGTCAATTTGCATCTGGTTGCCATAGGTGTTCCAACTAGTTTGGAGTCATCCATCTTGAATATCTTTAATATTTCTTTGATGTATTTGGATTGTGTAATGTAAATTCCTTCATCTTTTTGTAGAATCTATAGACCAAGAAAAAAATTGATCTCTCCAGACATTGAAATTTCAAATTCTTTGCTCATTTGATCAGCAAATGAATTGCATAACATATCATTACCTCCAAATATGATATCATCAACAAATATATCAACAATCAAAATCTTATAATCTGTATCTCCTTTCAAATATAGATTATTGTTATCACTTGTTCTAACAAATCCAATACTAATGAGATAAGAGTGAAGTCTTTCATACCATGCTCTTAGTGCTTTTTTTAATCCATACAAGGCTTTGTGTATTCTAAAAACCATGTTCCTCTTGTTAGGATCAACAAACCCTTCAGGTTGTTAAATGTATACCTCCTCTTCTAGTATTTCATTTAGAAATGAAGATTTAACATCCATTCGGTATACTTTGAATCCTTTGAAAGAAGCATATAAGCAAGTAGAATTATTAATCCTAGTCTAGCAATGGGTGCAAAGGTTTCTCCATAGTCAATACCTTATTCTTGTGCATACCCTTTGCATACTAGTCTTGCTTTGTTCCTTGTGACTTCTCCATTCTCATTCAATTTATTTCTGAAAAAATCCATTTGGTGCCAATGACATTTTTGTCACTAGGTCTAGGTACTAATGTCCATGTTTTATGCTTCTCAATCTGTCCAATCTCTTCATTTATTGCACTAACCAATTCTTGATTCTCAAGTGTAGTATTAACATACTTTCGCTCAAATCATAAATCAAACATCTAGAGTTAAGTGACTTACTTCTTGTTCTCATTCCATCTCTTTCGTCTCCAATGATCTAGTCCTATGGATGGTATCTTTTGACATATTTAGCAAGTATATGTTCAGATCTCTATTCATCATTCTGATCATCATTTTGACCTTCATTTTGATCTTCATCGCTTGGTTCAGCATTGTGATCATTTTCCTGATTCTCGGTGTGTGTAGCCTGTTGCTCGGTAGCATTGTTTTGTCGCTAGGTAGCATTACACAGTTTCTTAGAAAAAGTGTTAGGTTCTTCAATGTAGACAAATCTGTTGTAATCTTTTGGTTCCTTTCTTCTTTCCTCATCATTTTTCTCAGCAAATTCATCCACTTTAATATTTTCACTTTCAATGATTTTGTTAGAAGATTTGTTCAGGAATTTATAAGCTTTGCTTTTAGTAGAATATCCAAGAAATATTCCTTAATCACTTTTAGAGTCAAGCTTCCCATTTCTATCATCTTTCAATATATAACATTGACTTCCAAAATTTCTAAAGTAACTCACATTTGGTGTGTATCCATACCATATCTCATAAGATGTCTTATTGGTGTCTTTCTTCAATTGAACTCGATTCAGTGTATAGACAGCAGTACTTACAGCTTCTCTCTAGAATGTTTGTGTGATGCATTTTTCAATCATTAGTGTTCTGGCACAATCAACAATTGATCTATTCCTTCTTTCAGCAATCTCATTTTGTTGTGGTGTCCTCGGTGCAAAAACATGTCTTGTAATCTCATGCTCATTACAAAAGTTAGTGAATTCATCAGAAATAAATTCTTCTCCTCTATCTAATCTTAAACATTTCAGTTCTTTTCCACTTTGTTTTTCAACTTTAGCTTTATACCATTTGAACATCTTAAATGCTTCATATTTCTCTTTTAAGAACATGACAGTCATCATCCTAGAATAGTCGTCAATAAATAGAATGAAGCATCTATCACCATAATATCTTTTTTTTCTCATTGGTCCACATAAGTCAGTATGGACTAACTCTAGAATAGAATTAGATGTATAGGTTTTGCTCTTGAAACTAGACTTTGTCATTTTTCCTTTTTAAAAATTCTTGCACATAACATGGTCAGGTTTTGACATACTCGGTAAGCCTCTTACTTTTATTTTCTTCCTTATCCTAGCCATGTTGTCAAAATTCACATGACATAACCTTTTATGCCACAACCAAACATCTTCATTTCTAGCCAATAAACAAGTGGTCTCAATATTATCAAGATAGAATAGATTACCTTTTTTTTGTTCACTAGTACCGATCAACTTTCCTATTTCATTATAGATCATTTCCTTTTTGTTCTCAAATGCAACTCGATGTCATGTGTTGCTCAACTGTGAAACACTCAATAGATTATAGTTGTATAGTCAGAAAATGGAATCACTTCCATGGTAGACTAGTTTAGCCTTCAAGTTAAGTTTTTTGGGGTCATGTCAAGTGCCTTGAATGGTTTCTTGACTTTGATCTGGCTTTATCCCCCTGTTCTGCACCATTTCCACTTTTTCCAACCTATTTCTAGTACCCCAGACTGAGAAACTGGAACTTTGGCCTCAGGTTCAAGGTCAAAATTTTTGGGTCAAGTTTGACCTCAACCTTGACCTAGGTCACAATCAACCTTTTCCAGGCCCAAGGTTCAAATTTTAGAATCTCAGGGTTTCCGGATGTCAGTCTTTGGAAAATGTTATTTCCCGCTTCCGGGTCGGTTGTTTCGGACTTTGGGACAAAAAATCCTAAATTATATTTAACATAGGTCCTCTTCTACGGGAATGGGTCCAATTCAAATTTAATTCTCCTATGTCAGCCTCTCTAAAATATTGTGCCCTAATTTCATATAAAAGGAAGCTTTCTCCTCTCATTTTCTCTAACAATTAAGAAGCAAGATTTCTAAACACTAAGACTTGATAATTGCAAGAGCTCAAGACTTTAAGAGTGAATTTCAAAGGTGAAGAAGAAAGATTTGAAGCAATCCAAGTATCCATTGAAGCATTCATCCATTCTCAAGAACTTCTCAAGCATCCATTTTCATCTAAGAGATCCATTGGTGGCCATTGAAGGATTCAAGCTCCATGGAGCCCTCTTGTTGAAGATTTCTCCATCTACATTCCTCCAAGCCTCTTCCAATTCAAGAACCCATCCAAGTTTTGTGTTGAAGATATACAAGAAATTTATTTAAGACATCCAACATTCTACATTCTACATTCATTTGGTGCATCCATACTTGTGGATTCAAGGATTCAAATCCTCCACAAAGACTTTTACATGAGCAAGGTGAATTGTTTCATTTACTTTGTTTATTTATGCAATTTTAATTATATATTTGAAGTTAATTCAAAAATTGGGGTTTGACCAAGGCAAACCCCTCCCCCAACAAACAAACCCCTTTTCCTTGTAGGTACAGGTTCAGAACAGGAGATCGGGACGGAGATTCAGATACCCTTTTTGGCAAACTTCTGGGATCCAAAAATAGAATTTCAGTCTGAGACTTTTTAGGTTGATTATGACCTAGGGTGAAATCATAAATTTTGGCAAATGGTGACATTGACTTGAGGGTACAAATTGGAACTATCTTAGAACAGAAAAATATTTCTGGGTTTTGTCCGTCTTAGCATTTTTATTCCAGATCTGGTCTTGGATTTTCTAGAAACTCAACACAGGATCCAAAAAATAGGATTCTTTGGATCTGCAATATTTCAAGGTTAGTGAATTTCTCCTATTCAATTCAATTAAGGTCTTCAATCTATCTAAATATAAAATACATGTCAAATTAACAAATCAAATCGGGTACCTAAGATCTTCCTTCTTTATTCTTATTTCCAAATGATTGATTCATTTATGCATTGATCCTTCCTTTTGGGTTAATCAACTTGGATCTTTCATTTACATATCTAACGATAAAAGGACATCATCTTATTTACCCCCATAAAATATTTAAATGTAAGGGATTTTATGTTAAATGAATCTAATTCAACCACACATATTTTATCCTCTACATTTTGGTGAACCCGCGATAGACAACTCTCTTTTTTTGGTGTTAGATTTACATATTTTTTATGTTAGATCTTGCATGCATATTAGATTAGATTTCTTGTATGTTCTTGCATTTCCTTTCAAAACTTAAAATCAAACTCTTTGTTTTCTAAATTAGTTCACTTTAATTGCATTGGTGTATGAGCTTCCACTTCTAGTCCTACTTATAATGTCCTGGTTAGAAGAAGTCGTAGACTTATGGGTTCCTTTGATCCTAAATCTTCCTCTCATTTCCATAGGATCCCAGATGACAACTTGAATACTCATTATTCCAATCCTTCTATGGAGCATAACTATTCTCACTCATCTCATGATGAGGATGATGCTTTAAGAGTTCCTCCTGAACAAGTGCAAAAAATTTCAACCAAACTTGATAAAATGGGAAATTGGCCTTTTCAAGAAAACCATAACCAAGATTCCATTCAAGCTATAGAGGCTCTTAAGAAAGTCCTTTGTGATAGTGACCAAGGTGTTAATTTATTTTGTGGTATCACTCATCTTGTGCATTCAAATGTTAAACCTTTATCTCAAGAGGCTCAAGATCTAGGATATAATCCTCTTATCATTAGTCAAGGACCTTCTTATGTTCCTTTATCTAGCATTCCTACTTATACTCCTCCTTTGATGACTACATCTCTCCCAATTTCATATATTCATGTGAGTGTTCCAATGGTATCTTTACCTACCTCACAACCTTCATATCATAGTTTGCCTTTCACTTATACTAATCCCCTTCCAACTATGGTTCCAAATGTTCCACCGGTTGTATCTTCTATTCCTGTTGCTTCCTACACTTTTCCTAGTGTTCCTAATGTTTCTATGTCACCTATGTCTTCTAATGATTCCCCAATTATTAGTTTGGCTCAGATTGTGTCATCTTTACAACAACTTGCATCTTTAACTCAATCCAAGTTTAGCATTCCTACATGTGACATGGGTAGTCCCTTATCCTTAGACATTATCCATGCTACTGTTCCTCAACAAGCCGATATGCCTCGTCTAGAGAATTACAATGGTAAAGGTGATCTTGTTACTCATGTTAAAACATTTCAAATCCTTTGTAGTGATAATGCTCATGACCATATGATTTTAGCTAAACTGTTTGCTAGAACCTTTCGTGATAAGGCTTTGCAATGGTATTGTTATTTACCTCCTTATTCCATTGATTCTTTTCCTAAAATTTCTAATACATTCATTCAACAATTTCAAAATAACATTGGTCTGCAAGTTTCCGTAACTGATTTAATGTATTGTAAACAAAACATTAAGGAAAAATTGACTGATTTCCTAGGTAGATTTAAGCATTTGTATGCTCAGATTTCTTATCATGTTCCTGATATTGATATTCAACACATGTTTATTTTAAATTTACAAAAGGATATTAGAGATAATATTATGCTTACTGAATTTACCTCTTTTCAACAACTTTGTGCATCACTTCATCATTATCAATTACAAGTGAGTCAATTTGAGATCAACACTCCAATGGCTCTTGTTCCAATTGATAAGAGTGACAATGCTCCTAATCCTAATAAATTTTAGAAACCTAACAACTACATCAAGATTAATAAACAGATGAATGCGGTTGTTGATCAAGTTGTTGTTGCATCCCACAATGCCACTTCTGCATCCACTTCTTTCTGTATGAATCATACATTTAATCCTCTCTCTGAATCTTTACATTCTATTATGAGTAGGTTGTTAAGTGCTAATATGATTACCTTGCCTCCTATTCAACCTCTCCTTCCTACTACTATAGCTTCAAAATCCTTTGATTCTAAATATTTTTGCCAATACCATCGCCAGAATGGCCATGATATTGAGAAATATTATTCTCTAAAGCATAAAGTTCAAGACTTAATCAATTCCAATGCTTTATCTGTTGATAATTTTTATGGTAATGGGAACAAATCTGTCTCTCCTCCTAATCAAAACCTTTAAATCTACATGAATCCTCTACCTACACATGATACTAATACCATCGCTCAACCATCTTCTGTGGATATCGTTTACGATTCAAAGATGGATGATCTTAATCACATTGTTAAACATGTGGAGAGCATTGTTGTATCTCAACCTATTGTTCAAGATCCTTCACCTCCACCTCAACTTCCAGTTCTACCTAAACCTCAAAAACAAACTAAGGATAAGTGACCTTGAGAACTTTCAATTACCTTTAATGACTCTGAGACTATTAAGGCTCCTGATGGTCCCCTTTATATTTATGCTAGGATTGCTAATATACCTACGCGTGGTTTTCTTGTTGATCCCACATCTTTAATAAATGTTGTTACTGAGGAAAATATTTTTATGAAAGGCCTACAACGTGATTGTTATGATCCATCGGATGCATGGATCCAAACTTGTAATGGTTTTCTCTATCCTGCACTTGGTTCTATTAACTTGCCCATTGAAATTTGTGGCAAGGTTGTAGATACTACCTTCATTATTGTTCCTAAATCTGATCAATTCCAAGTCCAATTTGGTTTTCCTTGGATAACTGCTATGCATGCTATTGCTTCTCCTATTCATAAATGTCCTAAGTTCATTCATAATGGAGAAGTAAAAACTATTATTCATAGTATATATCAACCTTCTAGGCCTAGAGATTGTGCTACTCTGGACTTCTTTTGGCCCTCATTACCTAATCCATGTCCTCCATGCCCTGACAATATTTTCCGCTCATATCAAGCCTATAAACATTGCAAGATTGTCGAGATAAGAATGCCTCAGATAGATCTTAACCATGGTCTTTTTCCCACTCCTTCTATACCTCCTGATCCATTACTAATAACTCTATTACTCAAACTCCCAGTGTTGCTTCTTAGCCTATTGTGAATCCTACCAATCCTCCTACAGAACCTGTGAAGGAATCAGTGGTTATTCCTCCTAGTTCTCCACATGTGTCAAACAAATCAAAATGTAATAAATCTACTAATGAACATCGTAAGAAGTGTAGAGCTAATGCTATGGCCTGTGCTTCTCTTCTTCAAAATTATTTATCTTCTTTCGATCAACCTATGCCTGATGTGTTGGAAGAAGTCAATATTCACAATGATGTTAAGATGAATGAGTATGATGATCTTATTCACATCTTAGATCCCATTTTAATTAATATTGATGAGGAGGATACTTTAGATGATCCTATTGATCTTAGTGATGAATATGATACCATTGATCTTAACACTGATTTACCTCATATTCTTTCAACTCAATTGAAAATTACACCTAGTATCGAGCAACACGATTCTTAAGAGGATCCTTGTTTGGAACTGGCTATTATTCCTACTGCATTGGATATAGTCCCTCTTGTGAGTTTCCCACCTTCCCTAAATTATATAAATTGAGATGGGGAGAGTAGGTGATGTGCCTCATTGGATTATCCTTCATGGTAGACATTTTTGTGTTTGTATGTTGTACTGTGCTTCTCCTGTAATGTGTTTGCTAAATGTTTGTTAGACTCTTTTATACGACCCTTATTACTTTGTTGGTGCAAGGCGATAAAGGAATCAAACCTGTTGTGCAATTATTCTATATGTATCTCCATTCTTCTATATGTTGTTTTCATGTTCTGTTGTACTTATGCTATTGTTCATAAATATTTTCCTTGTATAGTCTTCTTGGATCTGTGACATGGTAGCACTGATTCTTTTTTGTCTCCATATTGTGATTCAAAAATATTCTTCTTCGTAACTCTTGAGTTTTATTTCCTCCATTATGATTGTAGTTCTACTTTCTTTGGGGAATGATGTCAATTTATTTGCAATAAGATCATATCTATATGTACATGTTATCTTATGATCATATTGACCCCACAGTAGGTAGATCCCTTATGTGTTCTTTGTATGTTTATTTCCCTTGAGTTGTCTTCATTTGGGGGCATCTCGTAGTGGAAATGTAATCAGTAGAGTTGTTTATGTTTTCTTCAAAGCCATTGCTCCTATTAAAGTGTTAGCAATGACTTTAATGTGTAGGCATATTCTCTACTCACTTTTTTCACACATGCACGTTCAAAATATTTTCAAAACTTAAAAATTTTTCCCTTTATGGAATAAAGACTAATCCTTAAAGAATGGACATTTTACTTTTTGGGATCTCTTGATCCCTCTAGTTTAAATTTACACAGATCTCTTGATCCCTCCAGTATCAATATACAATGTTTTGATCCCTTAAGGTTGGAAGGTGTCCTTAAGAATGGATCTCCTTGATGGGTTGACTAGTGAGTAGCCACATTCACTAGGCGGTTCAACTCCATCTTTCCAGTTACACTTTTTTCCTTGCATGGTTCACAATGGGACATAAGTTCTCATTGGGAGAGGTAACCATACCCTCTCTCTCTCCTTAACTAGTGATGTATCTCTTATCATGATCTTAGGGGTGATAAATACTTAAGTCCCTTGGGGGCTTGAAGATTTCTTTGTCCCTTATGATTCCAATAAGATTATCTATTCTTTATGATCTCCTTTACCAAGAGTTTGTATTGAGTACATACTCTTGCTAAAGTGGGGGCTAAATGTATAGTTTGAAAATAGAAGCACTTCCATGGTAGACTGGTTTATCCTTTTGGATAAGTGGTTTGGAGTCATGTCAAGTACCTTGAATGGGTTCCTGACTTTGATTTGGCTTTATCCCCTTATTCTGCCCCATTTCCACTTTTTCCAACCTATTTCTAGCACCCCAGACTGAGAAATTGGAACTTTGGCCTTAGGGTCAAGGTCGACCTTTTTGGGTCAAGGTTGACCTCAACCTTGACCTAGGTCACAATTGACCTTTTCTAGGCCCAGGGTTCAAATTTCAGAATCTCAGGGTTTTCGAATGTCGGTCTTTGGAAAAAATTTAATTCCCGCTTCCAGGTCAGTTGTTTCAGACTTCGGGACAACAAATCCTAAATTATATTTAAAATAGGTCCTCTTATAGGGGAATGGGTCCAATTAGAATTTAATTCTCCTATGTTGACCTCTCTAGAATATTATGCCCTAATTTTATATAAAAGGAAGCTTTCTCCTCTCATTTTCTCTAACAATTAAGAAGCAAGATTTCTAAACACTAAGACTTGGTAATTGCAAGAGCTCAAGACTTGAAGAGTGAATTTCAAAGGTGAAGAAATATTTGAAGCAATCCAAGTATCCATTGAAGCATTCATCCATTATCAAGCACTTCTCAAGCATCCATTTTCATCTAAGAGATCCATTGGTGGTCATTGAAGGATTCAAGCTCCATAGAGCCCTCTTGTTGAAGATTTCTCCATCTATATTTCTCCAAGCCTCTTCCAATTCAAGAACCCATTCAAGATTTGTGTTGAATATCTATAAGAAATTGATTTAAGACATCCAACATTCTACATTCATTTGGTGCATCTATACTTGTGGATTCAAGGATTCGAATCCTCCACAAGGACTTTTACATGAGAAAGGTGAATTGTTTCATTTACTTTGTTTATTTCTGCAATTTTAATTATTTATTTGAAGTTAATTTGAAAAATAGGTTTGACCAAGGCAAACCCNCACCCCCCCCCCCCCCCCCAATAAACAAACCCATTTTTCTTACAGGTACATGTTTGAAACAGTAGATCAGGACGGAGATTCGGATTTCCTTTTCAGCAAACTTCCAGGATCCGAAAATAGAATTTCAGTCTGATACTTTTTAGGTCGATTGTGACCTAGGGAACAATCAAAAATTTTAGAAAATGGTGACATTGACTTGAGGGTACAAATTGGAACTGTCTCATAACAGAAAAATATTTATGGGTTTTGTCCATCTATGTGTTTCTATTCCAGATCTGGTCTCGGATTTTCCAGAAACTCAACACAGACTTTAGAAAATAGCATCCTTTGGATCTACAATATTTCAAAGTTAGTGCATTTCTCCTATTCAATTCAATTAAGGTCATCAATATATCTAAATATAAAATACATTTCAAATTAAAAAATCAAATCGGATACTTAAGATCTTCCTTCTTTATTCTTGTTTCCAAATGATTGATTCATTTATGCATTGATCCTTCCTTTTGAGTTAATCAACTTGGATCTTTCATTTATATATCTAAGGGTAGAAGGAGAGCATATTATTTACCCCCATAACATATTTAAATGTAAGGGATTTTATGTTAAATGAATCCAATTCAACCCACACATATTTTATCCTCTACAATAGTTAAGTCCTTTCACCCAATATGCATTTTCACATCTGATCAGTTTATTCAACATGATGGTACATTTTCCTTCAACTGGAAAAGGTGAGTCATTACCCATCTTAATTGATCCACCATTATAATATTCAAAATTTTAAAAAAATTTCTTATCTCCAGTCATGTGGTGAGTATAGCCACTATCAATAATCCAGACATATTTTTTGCTAACTTTAAATATGAGTGTAGTTTCAATAAACCTTTCTTCTTTGTCTGAATCATCCTTCATAGAAACAAATACTACCTCAACATCTTCATCAAAATCAGTGTCATTATTTTCAGCTATTTTCTCAAATAGGTAATTGTGAGGCCTCACCCCGACCCATCATAGCTTTACTGCTTCATCACACTTTGATACTTTGTGTTTTGATACATTGATACACTTTTTGATTGTCCTGACAGAGACTTGTGATATTATGTTATGATGATGATTATATTGTGTGGATTACATTTTGATATGGATTAGACCTAGAACAGGTGGTTGATTTTGATTATATATGTTTAGATCAGTGAATTGATGAGAAGACCAAATCATGATTAGACTTGACTATTTCATGGATGTTATGTCATGGTGATTAAGGAATTCTTATGTTTTAAACAATTCTGTATGAAAATTTCAATTAGGGGTTTAATTCTGCTTATTGATTAATGTTGCTAATTATGAATTAAAAATATATATTACATGTAATTTTATCATCTTGGACTATTGATGCTCGAAGTTTAGTAGGCAGGAAAGGGAACCATGGAATTATTCAGAGAATCAAGGCTAAACACATGTGAATTGAGTAAGCCAAGGTGTAATCCAATAAGGGGTTGAAACCTCATTGTAATGTGATCCTTGTTGTAAATTTAATCTGAATGTGTGTTAATAGTTTAAATTTACGTTGTTGTTTGGACATGTCATTGTGAATGTGATGTGTATTTTGTTTGGTGTCACTTGACACTTGTGTTGTCCATGTGGATAGTGACATGTCAATTAGGGCTTGGGCAAGAATCACCTAACCTTATATGATATTATATTAATCCCACTTGCTAATAGATGTCTTGTAGGGATTACATCATGTTGGAACTCGGATTTGAACTTTAGGAGTACCTTGGAGGGGTTAAAAGTGACCCTAGAGTGTAATTTTGACCAAAATTAGTTAACCCAAAGGGGGTACCTTAGATTAGGGCTAGTTTTTACCTATGGGAGAAACCTAGGTCACCATTATGACTCTCCAAAATGCCTACTTTTCAAAATTGGCAAAAATGGAGATGGCCACATGCATCTAACTTGTCCCACACTCCTTACTAAACTCACAATTAAGAGGGGAGACAAAAAGGCTAGTTGTCATGTTTCATTATTGCTAGGTCTTGAGTACACTTTTGGGGGTCTTTTTAGAGGGTTTTTGGAGACTTAGTGGGGGTTCACCCACTCTCTAAGTTTAGAGAAAATTAGGGTTTGGAAGGAGGAAGGATAAGGATTTGGGCTCTTCTCAAGTTTCTTTTGCCATAACACATTTGGAAGGTTGGTTTCCCTTGCCATGAAGTGTTTGTTGTTTCAAGTAGAATTGGATGTTATTGTTTTATGAATATGAAATCTTGTATGGTGTTCATGTATGTAATCTTGTATAGTGTTGTTGTATGTAAATTTTGTTGTCAAGTGTTGGGTTGAGAATGCATTAGATTTTTGTATCAATTCTTATTCTTTTAGATTGGAAGTGTTGTTCATGGGAGTTAAGGCATTACTCACCCTTTTGGGAAGGTAAGAATTGGCCTTGGGTGAAGGGGTTAATTGGGCTCTTCATTATAGTGAGTCTCTTCTCTTGGAGAAGAGGGATAATTTCATGGAGTATGGGCTCCATGAAGCCATGTTGCAAATATTGTTTTGGTTTAGAAATGACCAAATGTGTATATGGAAGGAATGTCAATGAAGCCTTGGAAAGGCATGGAAAATTTATTATTGAGAAATTTGAAAAAAAAATGCAAATGGCATTCTCCTCCTTGGAAAATCCCACCTTCACCCTACTTCAATGGGTTTGGAAAACTCATTTGTGAAACCTTGGTTGGGAGTTTATTGTTGTTTTGTGCATATGAGATGTTGTAAGAATTTGGATGTGAAATCTTGTTTAGCCTTGGTTCTCCAAGCTCGGCGGTGGCCTCATTGAGGCCTTGGTTGGGAGGTGAGCTCCCATGGTTTCCCTCTTGAAAATTGCAGTTTTTTTAAGTCATGAAGATGGTGAAAGAAGCTTGTAATAAATCCCTATTTGGGGGTAGTTGTGTGTAAGCAACTTCAATGTTGCATAGTCACTCATTGTATTGAAATTCATTCTTGTTGATTGTTGTAATGTTCTTTTTTTAAGCTTCTCAAGCTAGATGTGAAGAGGTCTCCTTCTTTATGTAATGATCATTAAAGGAAGATATGTTGCATACCATCCATGTATTATGTAGATTTGTCATCTTGAAGATGTGTAGATGTAGATTGTAAGGTCTCATTCCATAATGTAAATGATGGAATCCTTAGTTCATGAATATTGCATTCTATTTCTTAAAAGAAAAGGAGTAACCATACATGTTAGAGGAATACCCAATAATTAAAGAGAAAGACAATATAATAGTTTCATTTCCTAAAAATCTTGAGGAATTGTGAATTTTGAAACCTTCATAATATATGTAATTGTAAGCCTTCAAGTTATTGGAACACTCCATTTTCCCCTTAAAAGTTCTTATTCCATCTCCTTAGATTCAACTTTCTTCACTAAAAATCTTCATTCCAATCTCAACTCTTGAGAAGAAGAAACAATCTTACCAACAATAACAAATCAAATTAGTTAGTATGATAATATTATAATCAACTAATGTTATTAGTTCTCTTAGTATATTGCTTAAATAAATCAATCCTAATGCATACTAAGATCTATTACAAAAATGAACCAAGTAAATCAAATGGAAGAGCTTATATCAAACAAAGCCCACAGCACTTTCCAGATTTTGAGCAAAAATGCTCTCTAGAATTTGTATGGGAAAGGAAATATTCTCCTTACCACAGAGAATATTCTTTTTCCAATTTACTTTCCCTCTAATTATATTCAAAATCTAATCTCATTAATATAAACATGTAATTTAATCCTAAATACTAAACCAAACTCACCTTGCCTTTACCTTTTTCCCGTGGGCCCCACCCTTACCATACTCCCTACCCTTCTCACCTCTTGTTTGGGTGCCACTTTGCAAGGTTTTTAATTAATTTAAATGTTAAGGGGGTTTCACATACTTGAGCTATGCGCTACCCTTGCTGTCACATCCTTCCAAAACTCTGACATCCCCTTTGCTAAGTCAACTCCCTCTCCCTTCATGCAAATTCACCTTGGAGGATGGGAGATTGGTAGGTGGGCCATAGCAAACACATCACCTCCTCCTTGTAACCAGTGCCACCATCCTTTGATCTGCCTTGCCATGCGAAATCCTATTCTTAAGGATGATAAGATAGGTGGTGGGCCTTCAAATCAGTCCTTTTCAACCTGCACTTCCACTTAGAAATTCGACCCCCCCCCCCCCCCCCCCCCCCCAAGGCATTTTGGACTTTGTGGTTGGGAAATAATATATTAATAAGTAAAAGATTAATAAGCTAGTGGTTAGTAGGTAGTTAGATTAGATTATGGGCTTTTATTTGATAGTTAAAATTAGTTAATTAGGTATATTCTTTATTGTTTTTAATTCTATATTTTGGGTAGCATGTTATATATAGATTAATTTAATATTGTAGCTCTAGTTAGTGTATAGTTAGGATTAGTAGTTTATTAGATAGTTAGGTTAGATTAACAAGTAATTAGCAGATAGTTAAGTTAGTAAATGAGATCTAATTCCTTTTTGTTTTAATCATTAATTGTGTAGTATTTTAAGCATATATAAACTAATTCTATGTTGTAGCATAATTTATTAGGTAAATAACTTTAGTGTTTTGATGATGGATGGGTTTATTAATATGTATTAATTTTAATTTGTATTGGATCCACTTAGTAATATAATAATTAATCATTTTAATGGGATCCTTAACATTAGTGT
>MU224267.1:6889707-6905550 GCA_018584345.1 Thuja plicata
TAATTTAATTGTCTTATTAAAGGTTAATTTAAAAGTGGTTTTTGCGAAGGAATTGATGAATTTGGAATGCATGTGTTTTCGTCAAAAGGGGAATAATTTTATTACTGATGTTGGTAGGTTAGGAAATTAGATTGGATTACAGCTTTTAGATTTTAATTAATAGTTGTTTGGTATAGTTAAAATTGTTATTCAATTTTAAGAATGTCTATTGATAAATGCTTTGTGTATGTTGTTAAAGGAGTAGAATAATAATTTGACTAGGTTTTGAGTTAGTAGTTAATATTGAAAGAAAACTGGAACTAGATTTGAATGGATTTAGTTGTAATCTAGATTAAGAGTTAAGTAAATATTAGGTCAATCTAATTCAACATAGGTTCATAACAACTAACTATCATCTTGATGCTAAATGTAGTTAAGAATGGAATCAGAGTTAGACCAACCAGAGTTAAGCTTTTGTATAACCCGTGGAACTAGTTGTTGCCCCAAATTCTGCATCTGTTTGTGTCATGACCCTAATTCAGTCTACGTATATATCTTATAACTCAAAGGTTAACTCTACCTTGCTATCACCCTTCCAACTCAACCGTTGTTAGTCATACATACTTATGTGTTTTAAAAAAGAAAAATTTGTGTGTGTGTTTTGCCCTAGTTTTGGGCATGACAGTAACAATCCTTCTTTCCTTTGTCCTTGTAGTCTCATTTATCTCTTCTGTCAGAGTTTTGGTTGCTTTTTTAGTCTTGGTCATCACTTTTGTCAAACTTCTTTTCATAAGATCTATCATTGTTTCTTTCATCCTTTCTCTTGTTAGGGCATCTAGCAGCAAAATATCCAATTTCTTTGCAATTAAAACATACCAATGGTAATTTACCTTTATATCTTCCTTTACCTCTATGTAATCTCCTAGCCATTAGTGCTTCAATTTCATCAAGTTCTTGTTCATCACTATCACTTTCACTATCATTTCTCATAGTGTGTGTTTTACCATATTTGCTTATTTTTAGAGAAGATTTGAATGCAGACTCAATCGTTCATAAGACATTGTTGTCATAGTTGTTCATCTCAAATGAAATAAGTCTACCAATCAAACTATCAAGAGTAACATTATTACTAGTTAATGCTCTCATTTCTTGAATTGCAGATACTCTAATAGCATAAACAGACAATAAGGTTCTTATAATTTTACTTACAATTGTTTCTTCTTCAAGTACTCCTCCTAATCCTCTGATAGCATTAACAACTTCTTTGATTATGTCACTGTACTGAGTGATGCTCTCTCCTTCTTTGATTTTCAGGTCATCAAACTTTCCTCTTAGGCTTTCAACTTTAGCTCTCAACACATTTTCATCTCCTCCATGTACTAGCTTGAGTTTGTCCCATATTTACTTTGTAGTGGTGCATTATTTCACATCTTCAAATTCAGCATCGGATAGTGAAGAAGCAAGTTCTATCATCATAGAATTGTGTTCATATTTCTCTCTCAATTGATCAACAGTCAGAGGTCTAGTAGGTGCAGCATATTCAATATCCAATTATTCTATAACATCATTTCCAATGCCTGATAGATGGATTCTTATCCTGGTTTTCCATGATGCAAAGTTGTCTTTTTTTCAACTTAGGCACATCCCTTTTACTCATCTTGTGATCTTTAGCTTGAGTCTTTAAAATCTCTTCCAAGCACCAAAGCTCTGATACCACTTGTTAGAATAACTGAGAGAGGGGGTGAATCAGTGGTCTTAAAAATAATTCCAATAATCCAACCAAAACTTATATCACAAATATAATATCCTCTAGTTACCTTTCAGTCCATCAAGATGTATGCCTTAAATAGATTTATCAACTATAACTTCTCGGTAAGATATATTGTTTATCTTTTCTAGACTTTACCGAGTAGTAGCAATTAAACTTAGTGTTTACCAACCAATTAATTTTTAGTAATGTGTAAAGTAAACTATCAATGCAATGAAAGAAATATACATTTGACACATGGATTTTTAACATAGAAACCCTGTTAAGGGAAAACCCACTTGGGACCAGTAACCCAAAATTTTCACTCTTCTAAAGTGAGCTCAGTGAAGAGCCAACCCTTTTAAAGTTTACAAACACGCTGTTAAGTGCGACCTTGTTAGAGGATTCAAAAATAACAATTTGTATTTTGACCTAGAATTCACTATGTTGTCAACAAGAAAACCTTTTGATACTCTTGAGTATCTCAATACAATAAGGATGGCTAAATCCCACTTGGTTAAGAGATTTTTTGAGTCAATGGTTAAACTGATACAATAAATGATCTATTTCAAAATACAACTTTTAACTTACAGATATTTGGATCTATTGTTAGTCCAATAATATCTCTCTAATCAATATGCTCTTCAATTCCTTTTCTCCCCTTCTTTCTTCTTTCTGCTCGGTGAATGTTTGGTCCTCTGTTGCTTCGTGTCTGCATAATTCTTTGGCTCTATTCTTCAATCGGTATGATCAGATCTGCATGAAGACTTCTATCTTCACCAGAATTATATTCATCATTCCTTTTTTTCAAAATGAATTACTTGTCTCTTTAAATAGACATGATTTAGCCGCTCAATCCCCTTGTTTTCATCGTAGATCACTTCTTGATCCGTAAAACTTGTCATGCTTGCTTTAATCCTTAAATCTCTCCTTCAATTTATTCCACAAATCTCTCCTTGTTATCTATGAATAAAATGTTCTTTAAATCTCTTCTTTTCTTTTGTTCAACTGATCGATAAGAATAAAGCAATCAACCAGTCAATCTAAATATAGCTCATTCCAGCTAAGTGTTTTTGTCATTCTTTATCTTCAGTTCTGATCGGTGATCAACTTCAGTTAGCTCGGTCATTGACTTCAATTACACTCGGTAACAACTTCAGTTAGCTCAGTGACCACTCCATTTATGCTCGATAAATAGCTCATTTTTGGTAACCACTTTCTCGGTTACTACAGTGCTCGGTATACACTGTGAATTGCTTGGTGTTCTCTGTCTGTCGTTGTGCATTGTCCATTGGTGTTTACTGTCACTCGGTGTATACTGAACTTTTATCTTTTACCGACCACATAAAATTTGTCTCTTTAGCTCTTGAAGTCTATGACAATATGTGTATGACCAATTAGATTATATCAAGTTGACATCAATGACAATACAATACATTAATTGATTTAATTTCTTGCATTCACTTTTGTAGCTCGGTGATCATCAACTTATCATCTTCAACATTTAATCAGTTATAGTTCATCACAAATTTCATAACAAAAATAAACAATAGAATAAAGAGAATATTAAAAATCAGATTAAAAGCAATATATAGCTCAATAAACCAAAAACTTTGATGATCACCTCATAGAGGCAAAGAATGATCTAAGTTTTTATTATATCAAATGTCCAAAATATAGATGAAAATTTGGATAAACAATTACAACCAACTTTTAGTTAGACAGATTGCTAACATAAGCAAAAAATCCTAAATTTGATTTAATTTAACAGCCTCCTCAGCATCATTCACTTTCCCTTCCATTTCTCACTCTGATCACTAGTTTTCTTTTCTTCAAATTACAAACTTGCAATATTAACAATCAAATCTAATTCCTTATTTTTGCGTTATTCTATCGTATTATCTCCAATAATGGGAAAAAGAGTTATCAAGGACAACTATTGGTTCATATTAAAGTGGACATTGTGTTGTATCTAGTAGAAAAGGTATACATTACCTAAAGATAAATTCTTACCTTTTTCCTGAGTATATGTTACCTTAGCAATAGTAGTACCAATGAGAAGGCTAGTATGAGATAGAGAACTTAATGGTCTATTTGACATCCAGTATTTGTTCCAATTAATTCTTAGAAATCTTACCTCTTTCTTCTATAATTTTAGCAATATTTGGAGCTTTAATAGAACTCTAATTTCTTAATGAATAAGCTAATAGGCTTTCCTTGATTATCATTTTGAGTTTTCCTCCTTGAGTTGTAATTTATTTTGACCTATTCATAAGAAGTTGATGTCAATTATTAAAATATAATTATTTTAAGGTCTTCTTAATCTTATATTAGGATTATAAAACTCAAAACTATGCACATTAAAATCACCTTTGTCATCATTGAAGAAAAATTGCTGAAAATAGCATTCGCTTTGATATCTTATATCATCTACATCAAGACCTACACCATTTTCCTTTGAGGAATAATATTCATCATTCTTTACTCAAGCAAGTGGAAAACAAATTTATTTCATCTTTAGTGAATGGGAGTCATTATAGGGTTAGGAAAATATTTAAAAGTTTGGGTAGCTATACAACACTAGGAGTGATCTGGATGACAACCACATGCCTATGAATATCATCGACCACATTAGCATTACCTTTTATGAGTGGGTATAGAGTCTCTTTATTTGGTGAACCCCGTTTATTATTATGTATTGGTTTCTCATTATGCTAGGTAGTATTGCAAGGATGATCTAATAACTTAAGCATATTTTCCTTCTTCGAGTAATTTGGCCTATCAAGAGGTAAATCTCTCTCAATCTGTAAAGTTCACAATTTAATTCCTCTAGTGCACTCATTACCAAATATCCAAATTGTCTTCAAATGAAGATGCTTTATGTTTTTGTCCTTTAAGATTAGGATTTTGTAATATTTTGATGTCACCTCTTTTGTTCCATTTTTTGTTACTTTTTTTTTTTATAAAATAATACAACAAACCAAGGGTGTTATCCCTTTACAAACCATCCCTAGGGGAAACTAGTAGAAAAAAATACTACAACAATAGATGAACATTATCAACACAATAACATCATCAGCAATTATACATAATCAACATATTAACCACCTAGAGAGAATCAAAACCAGTTGCACGAGCATCACTATCAAAAATAAAAAGGAACAAAGTTGAACCTTTCGAACTAGAAAAAACTAAACTATCACTGGTGTTATGCATAATAACTAGATTGATATTGTAAACCATACTAAAAGATATAAAAAAAACCACTAGAGTTCAGTGTAGTATCTAACATAGTAGAGATAAAAAAAAATTAAGCAAGACCACTTAGGGTCATAACTGGAAAAAGAGAAAGCACTAGTCCAGACAAAATAGAGAAACATAAATAAAACATAACAGGGCCATGAAGGTCAAGGCTATCCAAAAATAAGAAACTGGAAAGAGGGCTCAACCCTAGTTATTTTTCCTTTTCCATTTGCTGGTGAGAATCATAGTCGCCCAATCCTCCGTCAAGAACTTGAATAGCTCCTTTTTCTCTTCTCCTTCCTTGATACCTCTATTGCTGTCAGACTAGAGCATACATAGTGTAGTAGAAGAGTTGTGCATAACCTTCAAATAAAAGTGGCAAACATTGTAAAGCCTTTCATCCATCTCTGCCAACCTATTTTTTAGATTATCCACCTCTTCCCAAATTGGGTCTTTCTTTCTACAATCATCCTCTAGCAAGGCCTTCCCTTTGTTAAGCACCACGGGAATCATCATTTTCTCTTTAACCTGCACACAAATGGGCTTCCCAAAATCTGATTTGATGCTAGCCGAGACATGAGACAAACTACTATCAAAATTAGAAAGGGTCTCATCTTCATCACCATTTTCCTCAATGCCCTTGTATTCACTAGCATTTCCATTATCTGAGTCTGAATCCTCTTTGAAATTAATCTCCTTTTTCAGGTTTAGCCACAATTTGGGTGGACCTACGGGGGTGTTGGTCTCCTCGGTGATTTCAACATCAGAATATATAATGAATTTGGAATTTTTACAAGCTTTGGCCTTATATTTAGGAGGTAGGGTAGCCCTCTTTTTTATTTTTTATTGCTTACCCTTATGTGAAATAGGGGAGGTCTCATATTTGATTTTAAGAATAGAGTTTTAAAGGAATTACTTGTTGTTATGGCCAGGAGAATCGATAAGACTAGCAAAAGGAGGGTGGGAGAAGTAGGCACCTCTTGAAAATTAATTTGGTGAGGAGGGTAGAGGGACCAATGGAAGTGATAGAGATGAAACAAAGACCTAGTGTAAAATGGTGAATTTTTTTGTCATGGTTATTGGCCTCATTCAAATCATTAATATTTCTTTCAATTGAATGCAGAAAGTAAAAAGGAATGGAAATAGAAATGTGATTTCTAAAGTGATTTGAAATGGGCAGGTGGTAGTAATAGTGGACACCAAACCTTCCCTCTAGCATGATATACTTCATCACAACTAGGTAGACATGATCCTAGAGCTTTGGAAACTGATCATAATCATAAGCACCCATTAGATGCATAGGTTGTTCACTAGCACGCAAGAAATGGTTAAGGCTAATAGTGTCAAAAACATTTCCAGTCTTCTTCCACTTGTGACCTTCAGTGGAGAGGCATGTGGCCTATGCAATCACATCTTTATTGACCTCAAAAGAGATTTTGCCCATAGAAAACCTCATGGCCTCCCAATAACTGATCAACTATTTAGAGAGACTCTTTTCATGGTCATTCATGAACTCCATGAATTATGAAATGCCACCTTCCTTGCAGATATGCCAAACTGTCCCATCACTTTTTCATTCATCGCACCTGTCAGGATCAACGTGCACATGGTCTCCACCCATAGTGATGTTGAACAAATTGAATTAGTTGTAGAGAGTAGGGCTCAAGAAATTCTCAGAGATGTTTTGAGAAAAAAAGACCAAGATAGAACTTTTAATGGGAATAAATGTGGATAGGTGAGATAAATGGTCATTATGAATGAATTTATTATACTTCATTCCCTTAGCATCACCTAGCTCAAAATTATCATCTTCCTCGTGCGAGAAGTCCTTAAAAAGGTAAGTACTAAAGGAAAATATATTCTTGTATATGGTGCAGGTTTTAGCAATATTCACCTAATTAGCAAAAATATCATCATTACTGAGGTGGTAAAAAAAATGAGGAGTCCTTCGCACCTCCAAATCATAATGGTGTAAATAGGGGAAACGTCGATACAACAGAGCATGCCCAAGTGGCCAATTTAAATCACGATAGAGAATGGTCTCTAATGGGTAAAAATTCAAGAGCCCACCAAAAGATCTAATAGCACTACAAAGGCCTGCACCAGAGTCCATCCTTTAGCTTTGTAAAGAATCATGAGGATGCAAAGGGGCATCTTTTTTCATGAAAATGAGAGTCCCAGGGGGAGATTTCTCTTCTTTCACCAACATCTGATACTAGTGAAAGCCAACCCAGTAGAAGCTAAATGGTCACCAATAACGTTGCCTTCTCTGTAGATATGTTGAATGATGAATTCATCAAATTGTCATCAATTATACCTTGAACAGATCAATTAGGGGAATGATTCCCTTTTCTAACTTTGATAATAAATTGAGAATCCCCCTCTATCACAAGAGTACAAATGCCAATTGAAAGGACATTTTTTCTTCCCCTTAACAAGTCCATACCCTCAGCCTGGTTTCTAGTAGAGTCCTAAAAATGGCCAGAATAAGAAATAATGAGAGAGAAGATATGATTCCTGGTAATCCCCCACTAGAATCCAACCCATTTCTAGCATCACCATTGAAATTGAGTTTACACAAAGGAAAGGGAGGAGGTTTCCAAATGGTATTTTCTCGCATTATCTTATTGAAATTATCAAAAAAATTGAAGTCCTCTGAGAGCTTCCAAGAATTTTCTAACAAGTAATCCCACTATGATGGAATCTCAGAGGGGGATCTCCATCTGCTGACAGAGATATTTTCCAGAACGAGTTTGTTCAAGATGATCATCACCTCACAACCATGTTGTTTCTCTCCTTCAAAAGACACCAGCAAATATGAAGAGGTATCTGTAGCCAAAACTATTTAACAAGGGGTGGTGGGAGGGGCTTCTCCAATCAAGAAAAAACTATTGTAGGTCATTTTGGAAAACCCATTGCAAATTGAGTTTTTGGAACGTGTGTTTCCAAACTAGGGAAGTAAACTTGCAGTGAATGAATAAGTGGGGAATTGTTTCAGTGCCTTTCTTGTAAAGAAAGAATCAGTTTGGAAGATGTAACCCTCTCTTGATAAGGTTTTCAAGGGTTAAAAATTTTCTATGCATGGATTCCCAAGAGAAAAAATTTATTTTCAGGATGAGTTGAGCATTCCACACCCTTTTCCAGCAAATAGAGTCACCATTGAATTTTATCAATGAAGTATAAGATGATTTGACCTAGAAAACACTAGAGGAATTCATAGTCCAAATAAATATATCCTCCCTAGGGAAAAAAGGGATTCTAACCCACCTCAAGAGGATTTGAAGATAAAAAACCTTGGGTAGAAGGTCAGGTCTATTGGCGAAGCACTGCAAAATATTTTTACATTCTCCCCTCAAGGTGAAGTATTCAACAATGTTGGCACCTAAAGAAGCCTTGGTATTCCTCATAAGAGAAAAAAACTTAGTGTCCACAAGGGGCTTCTTCCCCAACCATTTATCATCCCAAAGGCTAATATTCTACCCATTACCAATAAGTCATTTGAGGCCATCCTTCAGCAAAGATGTGCACTTGATAATGTTGTTCCAAATTTTTGAACCTCTAGGGAGACCATTCGATCCAAATAACTTGTGAAAGAACGCATGGTTAAGGTAATAATCTTGCATAATTCTACACTAATCTGCCTTACCAATAGCTAGGTTCCATCCCAATTTGGTAATGAGATCTTTGTTCAAGTTAGTAAGTTTTTGAAATTTTGACCCCCCTTGGAACTTAAGGTGACAAACTATGTCCCAATTAACAATCTTCATTCTCTTCCTCTCTTCCATATCATTCCATGGGAAGGTCCTCTAAATTATCTCCAGTTTGTCATCCATGGCTCTGGTGATTTTAAAGATGGAAAAAAAATAAATAGGAATTCCTTGGAGGCAAGTAGTGAGAAGTTGTAGCTTACCAGCATTACTGAGGAGCTTACCATTCCATCTAGCCAACTTTTTATGTATCCTCTATATAATTCCATTCCAAAAGGTGGGATTAACTTCTTTGACAGTGAGGGGGTGCCTAGATGGGTATCAGGAAGATTGGCACTTTGGCAGCCAAGAATATCCCTGATTTTGAGTTGAAGATCATCCCTGGTGTTGAAAAATTAGATTTTACTTTTTAATAGTTGACACATTTCCTAGAAGAATAGGCATAATCATGTAGTAGGCATTTCCACTCTTTGTCCTCCACCATAGAAGACCTATTGAATAGGAAAGTTTCATCCATAATTTTTTGTAGAACAGAGGGAGGAAGAGAAGAAGCGGGTTTGATACTCTGAATGTGGCCAATAGTGGAAAGACTCATAAAATTTATGCTAATTAGAACCTTTGCAAGCATGATGAAAAGATAAGAGGATAAAGGATCTCCTTTCCTAAGGCCTTTTCTAGCTTTAAAAAATCCCCATGGTATACCATTGACAATGACAAAGCACTAAATAGTCTCGATACAGATCTTAATTATAGTGATTAGTTTGTCACTAAATCCAAACTTAGATAAAACTTTAAATAAATTGTCAATTAACCTTATCGTAAGACTTAGAGATATCAAGTTTAAGGGTCATACCTTGATTGTGTCTTTTTCCATTGAGTGAATTATTTCATGATTAGCAATGGAAATATCAAGAATATGTCTGACATGGAAAAATCCCTTATGGTTATTGTTAATACATTTATCCAGGAGAGGCTTCAATATATCAACCAATAATTTAGAGAAGATCTTATAGATAGTATTAAAAATACTCAAAGGTCTAAATTCATTCATAGACTTAGGCTTTGATTTATTAAGAACAAGAACAATGTAAGTTTTGTTCAGCTTCTTTAGTAGTTTTCCCATTCTGAAAAGGTCCCTAGTCACCATGGTCACATCATAGGAAACGATATCCAGAAATACCTACAAAAAAGTTGGAGGAAATCCATTGGGGCCAGGGGCTTTGTAGGCACCCAGGGAAAAAAATGTACATCAACCCTCCACCTCAGTGATAGGGGCCACAAGGAGATTATTATCATCTTAATTCACCATAGTAGGGAGGTGGACTAACAACTTATCTTGGATTGTTGAATTGTCGCTCTCATGTTCATCAAAAGACTGTCTGAAAAAATTAACTGCCAATTCTCCAATTTTACCTTCATCATTAATCATTTGCTTAGATTCATTGAGGATACATGTGATGGTGTTTCTTTTTTGTGAGTACTAGTCGTTATATGGAAAAAAAGAGGTTTTGTTGTCCCCTTTCTTTACCCACTGGATTCTAGACCTTTGTTTCCAATAAATTTCTTCCTTGTTGGGGTTATCTTTCCATTTTTTCCTCCACATATCCTCCTCTTCATGAATATCATGTGACAAATCTCCATGATCCATCGAATTTTGCAAGCTAGTCAATTTGGCTTCAATCTATTTTTCTACTTGAAAATATCTCTAAAAGAATATTTGGACCAGCCTTTACTTCCCTTTTAGTGATATTCATCTTGTGCGAAATTCTTTGCATAGAAAAATATTGGGATTACTTTGAATTCCCTTTTAATGATATTCATCTTGTGTGAAATTATTTGCATAGAAAAATCTTGGAATGGAGAATTCCACCAGTGATTTATGCAGTCACAAAATTCAGGATGTTTAGTCCACGTGATCTCAAAACAGAAGGGGTGTGAACCATATAATAGTTTATGTAGCCATTGGATTAGGATGGGATTATGGTTCAACACCGTTCTAGGAAGGGAGGAAATCAATTTTGTGATCAGAGATACATTGCTTCAGAGCAAATTTATTTTGAGGACTATTTAGTCCTCTCATATTCTTGGAAAGGAATTTCATTTTTTATTGTGATGAGTTGCATCTAGGTTAGATTGTCTCCCATTGGAAATGTACCTAGCGGTATCTTTCTGCCTTGACAGTCTTTTGGAAGGTTTGTCAACTCTACTTTCAAAACCCACATCACCTTTCTTGGTTCTATTTTTTCTTTTTTGTGTCTTTCATTCCTCTTTTTCCTCATCTGTTTGAGGGGGGGTTATCTTTCCATTAGGGGAAGAAATTACCGACTTGGTAATTTATTCAACCACTACATAAACTAGGGGTTGTTAGGGGTAGGTGTGGGGGGGCCTTGTGGTCTCCCAAGTTTGGTAGGTGTAGAAGTTTGAGGGTCACAAAGTTGTAAGACCTCATAAAAAACCATGGAAGAACCATCCTGACAGAAGTTGTTGGTAGTAAGACTAGGGAAACAGCACATGACCGCCTTATTTTTAGGTCAAACACCATTATAATGGATTTGGCACCAAGGGGGAATATCCCTTTCTTTCTTGATGTTATTGTAAAATTTATCCTTCTTGTGGGGTATACTGGGATCCCATCTTCATTTCCTTTTTCTTACTCTCTTGTATTATAGGGCCTGGGGATTTTAGTAAAGCAGACACATCTTCAATGAAAGGGTATTCTTTGAAGCCATCAGGGATTGATTTGCATCTTTCCTTAGAGGGCTTAATAATCTCCTAAGATGTACTCACAACTGGTGGGGAGGAGCATTTCTCCTTCAATTTAAGATCCTTAGGTGCAGGAGATTTGCATCCTATAATAGTGTGACCTTAATTTGTACACCTTTGCAAGTAGAGGGTAGTGTTTTCATAGAATAATTCCTAGGTCCATTTGACCCATTTCAAATTTAAGCTAATGTAGTTGGGAAGAGATTTATTAATAGAAACATTCACACAAAATTGGGCGAATACTAACCTCAACTTGGAAAGAGTGACAATATCAACACTAACATACTAGCCAAAAAAGTCTCCCACCCAACGGAAGATTTGTTCATCCTAGAACTTGAGCGGGAGGCCAGGAAAATGGACCCAAAATAGGGCCAATCTATTCATCTCTAGAAAAGGGTTGAAACTAGGCTTTCATTTATCCAAGGAAAGGGAATGTTTTCCATAGGCCCAGGCACCGGAGAGAACGAAGATGAGATCTTCATCAAAGGTGAATCTGAATAGAAAAAAAAACCTCAAGCATGGCCAAAACTCTAACACTAAGCTTTAGCTTCCATTGGCCACTTTCCCACCTTCACACTATGTTAGTAGTGGTTCTGAAAGTAAATAACCATCCAACCAGAGCCAGATGCATTGTTGAGACAATCTTGTCCACAACCATGTCCGGGAGACAGATTTTTGGTCCCGCTTCAGTTTAATAAATATCAGGGATGAAATATTCAAAGGATTTGTTATGAAATCCCACTAGGGAATCATTCCAATCTATCTTGAGGTTCCCATTTGTAGCAGCTTCATGATTTTTCTCAGAGGTCGAGGCCCCAAAAACTTTGGCTCCAATAGAGGTATCCACAGAGACCTCGGGAATTTTGGCCCCATTCGAAGAATAGAAAGACACCCCATGTGCCTCCATAGAAGGAATATTATCCATATTAGGAGGGGGGTTAGACTGGGGGTTGGCAGAGTCCCCCCCTAGAAACTGTCACCATAACAATATGCAGTTTGAAAAAAAGGGCAGGAAATCGCAGGAGTTGTAGAGCGCAAAACAAGTTCTCTTAAAAAATAAAATAAGATTGTTATTTTGATACCTTTTTATTATTCTCAATAAGTGTTGCAATTTTAAAGGCATGTCTTAAATATTGAGGCATTTTATCTCTCAATTTATACCCCATCTTAACATCATGTGTATTACATTTTAAAACTAGATACATTGATTCATTTGGCCTCATGTATGGAGGAATTCTATTCAAGACCCTTGTAAATCTATCACAAACTCATAAGAACCTTTGATTATGCTATAAATTAATTAATAAAAACCTAGAATAAATCTTATCAATACATTTTTGCCTAAATACTCTTTAATTCATCCCAAGAATTAATTATTGTATTATGTAAATTTCTATACCAATCTTTAGCTTTGTCGGTTAAATATTGCATAAACAATTCATAACTATTCTTGTATTCAACATAACAACCATTTATGAGATTCAAGAAGGCTTCTATATGATCTACACCAAATAGAGAAGTATTTCTAGAGAACTTGATCAATGCAGTTCTTGTGTCATTTGAAATTGGTTTCAAAAACTCATGGATTCTACTTAAACCTATCTATCTATATCTTTAAATTTATAGAGGTCATCTTCCTAAAATATTTTTGTAAGGAAATTAAGGTAGTAGAACAACTTCCTAAACTAACCTTGAGGAGAGAGTAATGTAAAAAGAATCCTAGATCTTTACAATAGTTACATAAACTTAATAGAAATAACATAAATAATATGCATACCGTAACACGGTGATTTGTGTTGGGAAAACCCTTTTGGGAGAAAACCCCCACACTCCAAAAGTTGCCCAATATATTATTCAGAAATCAATAATAGATTACAGTATACTTGTAGAGAAATATTCTCGTAGGAGTATCACCAACTAGAAATATGGAGTAACTGAATAGCTATAGGACTCTTACACACACTCCATCTTACACACCTAATATATAGGAGATAAAATACATGAAATCGTTAAACCTTATTACAAACCAATAGGCTAAAACCAACTTATATAGTGGTACCCATCTTATCTCCAATCAAAGATTCTCTATGATGTGTCAAAACACACACCAACACATGCAATTCCCTTTTACAGTTCATTTATGTGTTCAACATGTTTTTACATTTCTTATTTTAAGAGACCCAACTTCTGGAGGTCATAACTTTCAAATCGGATGTCCAATTGATGAACCATTTGAACCTTTAGAAATCTTGTGATGTGCTCTATAATCTTGTAACCTTTTGCACTAGTTCCACACATTTTTATTCCATCTCAGAGCCTCTAAATCCATTAAAATTGTTTTGTTTTTTTTAAATTTCTTTGGCAACTTAATAAATGGAAACTTTAATATCTTCAAAACTGGACATGACATTGCAATGAAAATTTATCAGCATGTTTATCTAGCCCATTTCAACCTTTGGGGAAAGAATAGGTAAAATCCATTCTCAAATGAAAACATACTATAAATAATAACTATATGTAAATGTAGTGAAAAGGATAGTGTTCTGCTCTTCCCGCTCTAGTCATTTAAACTTGTTTGAACCCTCCCACTCTCGCAATTCAAATGTGCTTGCAGCGGCTTTAGGCCCCCCGCTTGCTGGTATGGCACCTGATGCAACATATTCTCCTGCGGGTTTTGTTTCTTCCACCAGGGTTTCTTCTGGCTTTGGCAAGCCAACGGTATTTATGATAAAATGTAACTGATTGAATGTTTGATAATGTTAAGTTATAGATAATGCAAGACATTAAATCAGTTAATGGTTTGTATTGTCATTGATGTCAACTTGATATCATTTGTACGGTCATGTATATAATTCCAAAGACTTCATAGAATCAATGGAACAAATATTATGCTTTCAACAATGCATAAAATTCAAGTATTCACTAAGTGACAGATAACACCAACAGAGTGCACACCATCGGTAAAAGCAAAGAACCAAAGTCATAGTGATACCCGACGAGAAGAAGACAGTGTTTCCCAATGAAGCAAAATCACAGGATGCCTGACGAGCTGAGAACAGAGTTGCCCGACAAGTAAAATCCAATGATGCACGACGGATGAAGATCCTGAAGCTGACTGGAGTCACACCGATGGAACTGCTAGTTGTCACCAAGAACTTATTGCAGAGTTGACCGACAGAACAGAGAGTTCATAAAATGACAAAATATCTAGCTAGCAAGAGCTAAAGGTAGACTTAACTGGTTGTTTTCATTATTTTATTTGACCAGAGTTAAGTGATTGATTTAAAGAAGATTTTTATAGTTGGCAAGAAGATAACTACGAGATAAATCAGGAGTTATGATTTAAATCAGATTGGATGGATTTTTTTTCACGCCAAGAATCAAGAATCAAGAATCAAGAAATGGAGAATATCATGTCTATATAAGAGACAAGCTTAATTAATTTCCACATAACATGAATGGCGAGTGAATAATAAGAGGATGTTGAAGAGAAACCGATGAAGGATAACTTCATTCAGTCCTGATCAATCAAGCTGAAGGAGAGCTAAAGAATTCTGCAGACACCGACGAACAGTGAAGCAAAGCATCACAGAGCATAAAGTGTGGAGCACAAAGAATTGAATTGGTACATTGATCAGAGAGGTAATGCACTTAAATAGATCTTAAAATCTACAATTCAAGTTGCATTAGAAATAGGTCATTGTGTTTCAGTTTAACCATTGAAGCATCAAGTCTCTTAACAGAGCAGGACTTAGCAGTCTTCTATATATTGAGGTACATCCCAAGGAGTGCCAAAAAGGTTGATTCATGAAAGTAGCTTTGGACTTGCCAGATACCTATTAACAGTCTAAGAAGAAGGTTGATTCAAGGATGGTAGCAATATTTTCCTAAAGCCTATTGACAGTCTAAGAAGGAGGTTGATTCAAGGATGGTAGCAAATAGATGCCCGATACTCACTGACAACCTCTATGTATAAAATCCTCTAACAAGGTCACACCTAATAGTGTGTTTGTAACCTTTAATAGGGTTGGCTCCTAACAGGGCTCACTTCAAAAGAGTGAAAAGTTGGGGTACCGGTCCCAATGGTTTTTTCCTTTAACAGGGTTTCCATGTTAAAATCCATGTGTTATGTGTGTATGGTTTATTACTTTACTATTTTACATTTTACATATGCATTTCTGGATTGATCGGTATACTCTGCATATTTACCGAGTGTCGATAAATAGTTTTTATTGCTTATCGGTAATCAAGGAGAACAAGGTCAGAAAAGGAAAACCGACAGATAGTTAAATCATTATTAGTATTTCATGGGATGCATCTTGTAGGGACTTAATAATCTGAGGTTTATTGATTGGTGGTTAAGTTTAAGGATAAATTTTGTAAGCCGCAGATTCACCCCCCCCC
>MU224267.1:6908833-6925073 GCA_018584345.1 Thuja plicata
TTCATTCCTATCTAATAAGTATTGGATTCATAAGGACTAGTGAAAATAGTAATCTTTATTTGAAAGAAGATATTGATGCTAACACTTTGATTGCTGAAATATTTGTTGATGAAATCATATTTGGAGGTAATGATATGCTATGCAAACCATTTGTTGATGAGATGAGCAAATAATTTGAGATGTCTATGTTTGGAGAGATCAAGTTCTTTCTTGGTCTAGAGATCATTCAACAAAGTGAAGGTATTTTCATTACAGAGTCCAAATACATCAAAGAGGTCCTGAAAATATTCAAGATGGAAGATTCCAAACCAGTTGGAACACTGATGGCTAATGGATGTAAGTTAAAAAAGAAAGACAAGACAAAAGAGGTAAATCGAACTTTGTACAAATCAATGATTGGAAAACTCATGTATGTTGTACACACTAGACCAGATATTGCACATGCAGTAGGAATTGTTGCTAGATTTTCTGCTAACCCTAGGGAATCACATATGACTGTTGTAAAAAGAATTTTAAGATATCTGAAGAATACTGAGGAATTTGGCTTATGGTATAGAAGAGAAGGCAAATTTGAACTTAAGGTGTTTACCGACGCTGATTGGGCTGGAAATCTTGATGACCGGAAGAGCACAAATGGAGGAGCATTCTTTATGGGTGACAGACTTGTCACATGGATTAGCAAGAAGCAAGGATGCATCTCTCAGTCTACTGTGGAAGCAGAATATATTGTTGTTGCAAACTGCTCAAATATTGCATGGATCAAATAGTTGCTAGAAGGTATGCATATGAAGATCTCAGAACCAGTGATTATCTATTATGATAACACCAATGCAATAAACATTTCAAAGAATCCAGTCGTGCATTCCAAGACTAAACACATTAAAATCAAGTATCATTATTTAAGAGAACAAGTTCAATAAAAAGAGGTGATACTTGAGTATGTGCAACCAAAAGAACAATTAGCTAATATCTTCACCAAGCCACTGCCCAAGGATACATTTGAGTACCTGAGAAAGAGACTAGGGGTAAAACCCTTGTCTATCAGTCAGTAAAGACTGAAGGTTGCATCAGCCTATATATTATTAGAATATCATTCATGTTGATGCAAGCAAAAAGATGAACTTTAAAGCTACATCTATACAGAAAGGTATATATTAGAACTGAGCACCAGGACATATTATTGTATTGCTAATGGATAAGGGAAATTAAAGAAATATATTATGGATGGAAAGAAAAGATGACTTGACATTAATGTGAGATATTTGTTTGGCATTGTTGTCAAAGGGAGAGAAAGTTTCCATATTATCACAGTCTTCAGAAAAAGAAGAAAGATTATCCATTATCAGATTACTCCAACGGGGAGAGATTATATCCATAGGGAGAGTTGCTGACAAGAGACGGAAACATCAAAGAAGAAGAACAGTCAAAAGAGAGATATTGACACAAGGAAAGGATGCAACACCTCATAACAAGAAACACAGAGAGATGCAAGAATCAAACCTAAGCTAACACAGAGCTTACCAGCGGTCAGACATTTTTATCAGTTATCAAACAAAGATTGGTAGTTTGATGAATCTCAACAATTGTATTTGATATTGTATTAGAAATAGTATAGTGTGATAATATAAGTTTGTTTCCATCAATGCCAAAGGGAGAGATTAATGACATGTAACTGATTGAATGTTTGATAATGTCAAGTTGAAGATAATGAAAGACATTAAATCAGTTAATGGTTTGTATTGTCATTGATGTCAACTTGATATCATTTGTACGGTCATGTATATAATGCCAAAGTCTTTAGAGAATCAATGGAACAAATATTATGCTTTCAAAAATACATAAAAGTCAAGTATTCACTAAGTGACAGATAACACCAACAGAGTGCACACCATCGGTAAAAGCAAAGAACCAAAGTCACAGTGATACCCGACGAGTAGAAGACAGTGTTGCCCGATGAAGCAAAATCACAGGATGCCCGACGAGCTAAGAATAGAGTTGCCCGACGAGTAAAATCCAATGATGTCCGATGGACAGAGATCTCAAAGCTGACTGGAGTCACACCGATGGAACTGGCAGTTTTCACTGACAACTAATTGCAGAGTTGACCGACAAAATAGAGAGTTCATAAAATGAAAAAATATCTAGTTGGCAAGAGCTAAAGATAGACTTAACTTGTTGTTTTCATTGTTTTATTCGAACAGAGTTAAGTGATTGATTTAAAGAAGATTTTTATAGTTCGTAAGAAGATAACTATGAGATAAATCGGGAGTTATGCTTTAAATCAGATTGGCTGGATTGTTTTTCACACCAAGAATAAGAATTCAAGAATCAAGTATCAAGAAATGGAGAATATCATGTCTATATAAGAGACAAGCTTAATTCATTTCCACATAACATGAATGGGGAGTGAATAATAAGAGGATGATGAAGAGAAACTGATGAAGGATAACTTCATTCAGTCTTGATCAATCAAGCTGAAGGAGAGCTAAAGAATTCTACAGACACCGAAGAACAGTGAAGAACAGCATCACAGAGCAGAAAGTGTGGAGCACAAAGAATTGAATTGATACATTGATTAGAGAGGTAATGTACTTAAATAGATCTCAAAATTTGCAATTCAAGTTGCATTAGAAATAGGTCATTGTGTTTCAGTTTAACCATCGAAGCATCAAGTCTCTTAACAGAGCAGGACTTAACAGCCTTCTATATATTGAGGTACATCCCAAGGAGTGCCAAAAAGGTTGATTCATGAAAGTAGCATTGGACTTTCCAGATACCTATTGACAGTCTAAGAATAAGGCTGATTCAAGGATGGTAGCAAGATTTGCCTAAATCCTATTGACAGTCTAAGAAGGAGGTTGATTCAAGGATGGTAGCAAATAGATGCCCGATACTAAGTGACAACCTCTATGTATAAAATCCTCTAACAAGGTCACATCTAACAGTGTGTTTGTAACCTTTAACAGGGTTGGCTCCTAACAGGGCTCACTTCAAAAGAGTGAAAATTTGGGGTACCGATCCCAGTGGTTTTTTCCCTTAACAGGGTTTCCACGTTAAAATCCATGTGTTATGCGTGTATGGTTTATTACTTTGCTGTTTTACATTTCACATATGCATTTCCGGATTGATCTGTATACTCTGCATATTTACTGAGTGTCGGTAAATAGTTTTTACTGCTTATCGATAATGAAGGAGAACAAGGTCAGAAAAGGAAAACCGACAGACAGTTAAATCATTATTAGTATTTCATGGCATGCATCTTGTAGGGACTTAATAATCTGAGTTTTATTGATTGGTGGTTAAGTTTAAGGATAAGTTTTTGAAGCCACAGATTCCCCCCCCCCCTCTCAGTTATTACTAACAATTTAGTCATCCTTCTATTTTTAAGCAGGCGTTAAACTGATGAGGTAATGATAGAATGTTTATCCATGTTTCTTGTGTTATTTGAGTGGAGTTGAATGACGAGACTAGGGAGGAAATAGAATAAAATGTGTATTTTTTCCTCTATTGGTGTCATTTTCCGATTCAGGGATTTTTTTCCCAACCTTCCTCAGCCGCATGAATGGGTCTCCCATTTTTGGGAGCCTCTTCTTTCTGGAAATGTCTATATTTTCCCCATGGCTAAATTTTTTTTGTTGCAAAATTTGAAAATGAGGATAGAAATAAAATTTTGTGCGATAATTATTTTTCCTAGATGAATAATTGTTGCACGTTAATGGTCAAGCCCAGGCATTCTGATTTGTGTCCTTCTTCTGAAGAGTTTGATAAGATTCTGATACGGGTTCAGCTTCCTTATCTCCCCATTCTTTTGTGGGTTGATTCTCTTTTTGAGGATGTGGGTAATGCTCTTGGTGATTTTTTTTTGGTAGATGGTGAATTTTCTGACATTCTTCACTCCACATATGCTCGTATTTTAGTTGAGTTAGATGTGTCAAAAGGGTTGCCTGCTGAAATATTTATTAAATCTTCTAAGGGTAGTTGGGTTCAACCTTTGGACTACGAAGGAATTCCCTTCAGGTGTAGAAAGTGTTACAAATATGGTCATGTGGTTGAGCATTGTGGGTTTGTAAATAACTCTTCTGTGACCTCATGGCGGAATAGTGCTTCTAATCAACATCATACGATTGAGAAGAAATCTAAAATTAGGGGCTCTCTTGCAAAGGAAAATATGATTTCTTCTCAGGTTGTTTTGACTTCAGATGGTGGGGCTATTGAGGCTAATTTTCAGTCTCATTTGATTGTTGGAAAAGGGTTTGTTAGTGTGTCCCAGGCTACTGGTTCTTCTCAGACTGATTTATCTACTTACGATGTGGCTTTGGGGGTTGGTTTGTTGCGTGTTTCTTCATCTGACAGTGGGGTCATTCCCTTGGTTCCCATTTCTGGTGGCTCCTTTGATTTTCCTATTATTTTTGCCTCTGATTTAGTGGGTGTTGCTAGTCTTCTTCCTCAGAATGGTTTTTTTCCAGCGTTGGGTTGACTGGATTGGAAAGATGTTGCTAAGGTTGAAGAGGGTTGGATCACTATGAAAGGGAATAAATCTAAGTCTTCTCTGACCTCCTTTGATATGACCTTTATTCCTACAAGGGAGGTACTAATGGTTGTTCTTGATGGGGTCATGTAGTGGGCGATTGGGATGGAGTTTTTCTGGTCCTCTCTGAGGTTTTGGACTGCTAGTTGGCTTTTTCTACAGCCATTGTATCAGGTCGTAGGAGCCTATTGGTAAAACCTACTTTTTTGTTTTGGGTCTGATATTTTTTGTTTTGGTGGGCTTTCATGTAATATCTTTGGCTATCCTTCTGTTAATGGTTTTGGGTCCCTTCAAAACCTATTTTTACCTTAATCAAAAACTATATGTACATGCAAGTTTGAGACATATTTTCCTAACGATCTCACACTTATTGAACACCTTACAAGAAAAAAGGGAGTATCTACACCATAATTCAATTAATAGGGGCCTGAGGCCCATATACTTTGAGCACCATCTAAACTTCTTTGTGCTCATATTCTTGATTAACGATTCTACAACATTCATCAAAGTCTCTACCTTAACTAGCTTCACCCTTCCATCCTTGACCATGTCTCTGAAAAAAAGATACTAAACATCGATGTTCTTGGTCTTGACATGAAAAGTTGGGTTCTTCGCTAGGAAGATCATACTCTTAGTGTCACAATAAATTATCACTTCTCCTTGCTTTATCCTAACATCTAAAAACAATCTCTTAATCCAAATGGCTTATTTACAAGCATGAGTAGCTTCCATATACTCAGTTTCAGCAGCGGAAAAAGAAACCATTGTCTGTCGCTTACTTATCCAACTAATTGAGCCACCAAATAATGTAAACAAATAAGTATTGGTGGATCTTCTGCTATCAATATCACCTTCCCAAAAATGAATTGACATAACCATGAATATCAAGGGAAATTCCATCTCCTATTATGCATATTACCATTGTAACACAAAGAATACTTTGAGGCACCCTTAAAAAATCTGAAGACTCCTTTAACTGCATCCCAATTAAATTTACCAAGATTTGAAATGTATCTAGAAGGAACTCTTATTGCTTGAGAAAGGTCTGGTCTACTACAAACCATAGCATACATCAAACTTCCAACTACACTCTGATAAGGTACTCTGCTCTTGTTTTTCATCTCCGATGAAGATGTAGGACAATCTAAAACAAAAAAAATTCCTTCAAAATATAAAAGGAACACATAATGGTTTATAATCCTAGATGTTGATCCTCTATAAAACTAAGTTCACATACTCTAGCCTAGTCATAGTTTTCTATTCAATCTATTTCTTCTAATTTATCTCCCAAGAATGTGTTTAGTTGCACCAGGATATTTCATTTCAAATTTAGTAGCAAGTTGAGACTTAAGTTCTACTATCATACATTTCCCTTCACCAATGAACAACATATCAACATATAATGCAATGTACAGGAAATGATCACCATCATATTTATAATAAACACAGTAATCTGATTTAGAATGCTCAAATCACAGACTCAACACAAATGTATCAAATTTTTGGCACCATGTCCTAGGACTTTACTTGAGGCCATACAAATATTTCTTCAATTTACAAACCAAATTAAATTTACCTTTCACTGTATAGTGTTCTAGTTGTGTCATGTAAATATTCTCCTCCAAATCACCATGAAGGAAAGTATTTTGTATATCCATTTTTTCAACCTCTAAATCATAAGCAGTAGTAATAGAAAGAAAAAATCTAATGGATGTCATTTTTCAACGGGAGAGAATATCTCACCATAATCAATACCCTCAACCTGAGAGTAACCTTTCACAACCAACCTTGCTTTTCTCAATGCTTCCATCTGAACCAATCTTTTTCTTGAACACCCATTTTCAACCAACGGGTTTTCATTCTTTAGGTAATAGTACAAAATCCCATTTACCATTCTTTTTCAAAGATCTCATTTCTTCATCCATAGCAATTTTCTAGGATCTTGCATCGTTCATACCTTATGCCTCTTCTATAGATCTAGGTTCATCCATGCTAGTATTCAAAGAAAAAATACATATCCAATCATCAAGAGAATACATTTTAGGTGGTTGTATGTACCTTGTAGACCTTAGAACAAGCTCAGTTGGAGGTTCTTCCTCCTCTTCTAAAGATTTGGAGCTAGATGAGCTCTCCTCAACTTCTTGTCTATTAAGAGGCCTTGATTCAAATTTCTCATGCATAGAAGATAGTTGGATCAAATTTTCCTTTTTATTTTGTTTAAGATAAAATGTAACAGGGGGATTAGTTTCTCTAAAAATAACACTTCTACTATTTTTCACCTTTTGTACAACAGGGTCCCAAAGCTTGTATCGTTTCACACCACAACTATATCTGATGAAGATACACTTCACAACCTTGTTCTCTAACTTTACTCGCTTCTCCTTTGACACATATGCATGTATGCCTCGTAGGAAAAATTGTTGAGATGTCTCGATGAAGGTTTATGACCCAACCATGCCTCTATAGCCATTTTATCAATAAGAATTGATGTAAGAGACCTATTAATCAAGTAACAAGAAGTGGCAACAACTTTATCCGAAAACCTTTGTTCTAGGCCAACACCACTCAACATACTCCTAGCCTTATCCATCAACATCCTATTCATTATTTCTACGACTCTATTCTTATTCACTCAAATTCATCACAACAACTTCACAATTCTCCACTCACCATGAATATCTACTCATAAAAAAAATTAATTATCCACTCATATTCATCACAACTTCTTCTTAATTATCTTTAATTTTTAGTCCAAACACCACTAATTACCTAAAATAAATAAATAAAAATAACTAATTACCCTCACATATTTTAGAGCTCACCTAAGAACCATCATAGCTCATTTTACTAATTTAGTCTATTAAAGTTATTTACGCATCTCAACGGGTCTCCACCATTCATCGAAGATTAAATCCTCATCATTCATATTGTTCTTCAAACACCTATAAATTCAACCCAATCTTTCATTAAAACATCTACGATCCTTAAATCTTGACAAATACATGTTGCAAAGATTTTGCATGAGGCCTTGAGAAACCACAATTAACCACATCAATAGTAAATTTGTACAATAGAGGAGATATCTCACTCGATAAGTGAAGGTTAGATTATTCTAATTTTAGGTCTTGTATGCTTTATTTGAGGTTGTGTTTGAATAAGAATAAAAAGTTTAATAATGTCTTAGTCTCTTTACATTTTATTCTAAAATTTGTATGTAATTATAAATAATTGTATTGTTTAACAATAACAAGCATGGTTGTTTCATATGTATGCAATGTTAAACTATAAGATATCACAAAAAAAATATAAATGAAATAAATTAACTTTGTATTTATAATATTTTTTTCCAAATTTATGTCATCCTAATGTTTTAGATTTTGTTGTTTCATACCACTTTATATTGTTTTATTCGTTTAATGGTTGTATTTATCCTGCACTTTTTTGGTCTATGTCTAAAAATGATTTTCATATAATGATCATAAAGATTATGCATCTCCAACTAAAATCAATGGTGATCTCATCTCTCCAACTAAAATCAATGTTGGTCATATCTAACCATATTAAATTTATATATTGTTTCCATACCATATTAAAATTATGTATTGTTTCCATGCTATCTACACCAAATTAAAATTATGTGTTGTTTCCATACTATCTATACCATATTAAAATGCCCTCCACTTATGCTCATCTATGTACACTATTGCATTATTAGTTCCTGCCAAGGCAGGAATACTTATGCATTCATGCATATTCTTTTTTGCTATTACTTTAGCTAATAGCAGCATTGAATTTAAAAAATTGAAAAAGAAGTCTATAGTTGACATATTAAATGTTTTAATAATTTGTAAACTCTTGTTTTTCTATTTCCCTTTTGGTTAATATTGTAAACAGTCAGTGGAGAAAATGAATTTAAAGTTCAACAATAATAATAATAATACTTTGGCTACATTTCCAAGACAAGACATCACTAGATAGGATTTTTTAAACTATTAATGTTGAATTGTGAAGAGCCACACAATATCTACAATAAGTTGGATACATTTAATATGTACAATGACACATATTATAGATGAACAACCTTTAGTCTACTTTATGAATTATTTCCCAAATTTTCCACTCTCACCTATAGCTCCTCACTCACCTCTGAAACAATCCTCAGTACACAGGAGTAAAGCTTGCGAACAAACAGAGAAAGTTGGCTGAGCATTAAAGATATGTTTCTTTTGCAGGAAGGAATCTATGCAATTGCACAACCCAGCAAATCAAACACATAACATATCCTTATTGCTATGCTCAATTCGAAACACCTCTGTTTCAGTTCAGACAAATGAATAACTACACAAATTTCCTTTATGAAAAAACCCAGTTGTAATATGGGAAGAGAAAGAACTTACAATCTCAACTGCTTTTCAATGAAGATGATTCTCACACATCATAATGATGATTTATAATATAAAGAATCAATCTCAAATGGTCATTCAACCTCTCTAGTTTGAATCGCCATGGACTATTCCAATCTTCTCTTCCTTCTCACCATCACTGCAATCCTCGCATCTAGAGCGACGAAAAGGTTTTTAGCCGACGATTGCATCAGATCCTCCTGCAAAATCACTCGCTACCCCGATGTCTGCATGGCTTCGCTCAGCTTTTACGTGCCCTCTCTATCGACGAAGAATAGCCAGAAGGAGCTCGTGAAGGCCGCCGTCAAAGTGATCCTGTAGAGCTCCCGAAACATGACAGTCTGGGCTTCAAAGCTATCTAGAAGAGCCGATGATATCAATAAAAGAGAGCGCGCAGCGCTCCGTGACTACCTGGAGAATTTTGGTGACACTTCGGAGGAGATCAGGGAGTCTTTGGCCGAGTTGAATCATCTGAGGCGTGGAACTTTCATGTTTCAGATGAGCAATGTTCTGACTTGGATGAGCGCCACGCTTACTAAAGAAGATAGTTGTCTCGATGGCTTCCAGGATATCCGCAAAGGTAGGTTTAAAGTGCTCGTAAATAGACGGGTTCAGAACACCTGCAAGCTCATCAGTAATGCTTTGGCTTTGGTTCACAAGCTTGCAGGTTCCACTACAGGTTATTGAAAGCTCGAGAGATAAGGATGCATTCAATGCGCATCCATTCTGGTGGAATTGTGCTACCGTCCATATTAAAAAATCTGTACAAAAATAATTGATTGAAATGAAATAATTCATAAAGTGGATTGAATAAGATCATAGTGGGAAAAAAGACCTCTAACAAAAATGTAAAATTATGCATTGAAGAGACCATGACAGTTCATTAATGTGAAAAATAATTAAAACTTTATGTAGATAGGATGTTTTTTTTCTTTTAATACGAACAACAATGAATATGAGGATAATTTTTGGGATACATATTAAAGATGAGTACAAAATAAATTTTGGTAGATAGGATTTTTTTTTATTTTTTAATACCTTCCATTAAAAAGTGAACAACGTTGCATATATGTCAAGCATTTATGTTCATGTCACATTTGATGTGAACATATCACCACATTATGTGTCAACAAGTTATTGTCCAACAGTGCTAGCTCATTATCACAAAAAAGTAAAACTCTATGTCACATTGCAAGTTATGGTTATAGAAAAAATATTATTATTTAAATTGAAATTTCTTTTTTTTGCATTGACTGTTTAGAGTATAATCCAATTAGAAAAGAGATAAAAAAAAAAAAAAAGAGTTTTTCCAATTATGCAAAAATGCAAAACAATATCAACTATAGACTTTTTATTCCAATTTTTAAATTCAGTATTCTGATTGGTGCAACTAATAGCAAAAACCTTTAGTCTACTTTATGAATTATTTCCCAAATTTTCCACTCTCACCTGTAGCTCCTCACTCATCTCTGAAACAGTCCTCAGTACACAGGAGTAAAGCTTGCGAACAAACAGAGAAAGGTGGATGAGCATTAAAGATATGTTTCTTTTGCAGGAAGGAATCTATGCAACTACACAACCCAGCAAATCAAACACACAATAGATCCTTATTGCTATGCTCAAGTCGAAACACCTCTGTTTTAGTTCAAACAGATGAATAACTACACAAATTTCCTTTATGAAAAAACCCAGTTGTGATATGGGAAGAGAAAGAACTTACAATCTCAACTGCTTTTCAATGAAGATGATTCTCAGACATCATAATGATGATTTCTAATATAGAGAATCAATCTCAAAAGTTCATTCAACCTCTCTAGTTTGAATCGCCATGGACTATTCCAATCTTCTCTTCCTTCTCACCATCACTGCAATCCTCGCATCTGGAGCGACAACAAGGTTTTCAGCCGACAATTGCATCAGATCCTCCTGCAAAATCACTCACTGCCCCAATGTTTGCGTGGCTTCACTCAGCTCTTACGCGCCCTCTCTATCGGTGAAGCATAGCCAGAAGGATCTCGTGAAGGCCGCCATCAAAGTGAGCCTACAGAGCTCCCGAAACATGACAGTTTGGGCTTCAAAGCTATCTAGAAGAGCCAACGATATCAATAAAAGAGAGTGCGCAGCGCTCCGTGACTGCCTGGAGAATTTCGGCGACACTTCGGAGTAGATCAGGGAGTCTTTGGCCTAGTTGAAGCATCTGAGGCGCGGAACTTTCACGTTTCAGATGAGAAACATTCTGACTTGGATGAGCGTCACGCTTACTAAAGAAGATAGTTGTCTCAATGGCTTCCAGGATGTCCGCAAAGGTAGGTTTAAAGTGCTCGTAAATGGACGGGTTCAGAACACCTGCAAGCTCATCAGTAATGCTTTGGCTTTGGTTCACAAGCTTTCAAGTTCCACTACAAGATATTGAAAGCTCGAGAGATAAGGATGCATTCAATGCGCATCCATTCTGGTGGAATTGTGCTACCGTCCATATTAAAAAATCTGTACAAAAATAATTGATTGAAATGAAATAATTCATAAAGTGGATTGAATGAGATCATAGTGGGAAAAAAGACCTCTAACAAAAATGTAAAACTATGCATTGAAGAGACCATGACAGTTCATTAATGCGAAAAATAATTAAAACTTTATGTAGATAGGATGTTTTTTTTCTTTTAATACGAACAACAATGAATATGAGGATAATTTTTGGGATACAAATTAAAGATGAGTACAAAATAAATTTTGGTAGATAGGATTTTTTTTAATTTTTTAATACCTTCCATTAAAAAGTGAACAACACTGCATCTATGTCAAGCATTTATGTTCATGTCACATTTGATGTGAACATATCACCACATTATGTGTCAACAAGTTATTGTCCAACAGTGCTAGCGCATTATCACAAAAAAGTAAATCTCTATGTCACATTGCAAGTTATGGTTATAGAAAAAATATTATTATTTAAATTGAAATTTATTTTTTTTGCACTGACTGTTTAGAGTATAAGCCAATTAGAAAAGAGAAAAAAAAAAGTTTTTCTAATTATGCAAAAATGCAAAACAATATCAACTATAGACTTTTTATTCCAATTTTTAAAATCAGTATTCTGATTGGTGCAACTAATAGCAAAAAAAATTATGTATGAATGCATAAGTATTCCTGCCATGGAGGAACTAATAATACTTTGGCTACATTTCCAAGACAAGACATCACTAGATAGGATTTTTTAAATTATTAATGTTGAATTATGAAAAGCCACACAATATCTACAATAGGTTGGATGCATTTAATATGTACAATGACACATATTATAGATGAACAACCTTTAGTCTACTTTATGAATTATTTCAATTCAATCATTTATTTTTGTAGAGATTTTTTAATATGGACAGTAGCACAATTTCACCAGATTGGATGGGCATTGAATGCATCCTTTATGTCACCCTGATGCATTTTCTTCAAAATAGTAACAAAATTATTGAGGCGATTCCAGTGCCCTTGCTGATCAGCACCTTCACAATTATCAGATAGAATGCAGTGATCGTTCCTTAAAATAGGAAGGTGAAATTAGGCATTGTGGCCATTTTAAAATGAACTACTAATTTATCTTACTTTTCATATAACTTGCAATTTCTTGTAAGAGTTTTAAAGCTTGGAATGGGTAATCTTTGAAGTGGGCTTCTACAGTTTCACAGATGTTACTGGTGTAGAAATTACTTCAGGTTTATAGCGTACATGGTAGTTTATCTTTTTCTATTATTTTCACCCATATTAAAAAATGAGGCAGCAGATCTTGTTGTTCAAGAAATCTGAGCTTCTGTTTGTTTGGATGGATTAAAGTGTACACATGTTTTCTTCTACAGCTTCAATGTTGAAATCTGAGAAGGTTTGTGCTCCAGTAAATCGTTGTTTTAAGTAGAAGATGAAATGGCGTAGCAAGCAAGTCACTCTTTTTGATTTTGTGATCAGTTGTTATGGTTGTTCAACCATGGATTCTCAGTCGTGCATCTATGAGAGCTCTCTGAGGTGAAGCAATTGCATTTGGTAGGAGAAGCTAGACCTGTATCAGCTACGTCTCAAAAAGGAACGTCTATCAGCTTAATCAGTTCACTATTTGTGATTTAAGGAGAGTTTTATGGTTGATAACAGTTGTTCATTATGTGATCAGTCATGTTGTTTATCTGTTTACAGTGCCTTCTATCCTGCTCGCCTTCAGTGTAGAGGTGGGTAGCTTGAGACAGTAGGATCTCTGGAAACTGTGGGAGCAATCCCAGTTTGATTTGACTACTACCCTTACCTTCTCGAGGGCTATTGTTTTTATGCTCTGTCTCTACTTTTTGTCAAGGCCAAGGTCTATTTATCTTGTGGACTTTGCTTGCTTCAAGGCCATCAGATGACCACAAGGTACACCTTTTTTGGGGGGGGGTCATGAAATGAAATGAGATTTATATCATAGTAGAGCACATATTTCCTTTTGTGGGTATGTAAGGTCTGATATTTTCATGCTGATTCTTATTTACTTCTCTAAATGCTAAACTTTTCTTATTGCAAGACTTTTCTAACTGCTACACTGCAGACTCTACAAACAAAGTCTGTTTGTTGGGTATTATGGATAGAACTCTTGGCTACAAACGTTCTCTGTTGTCTTTTGTTCGACTATGGTTTGCTTCATGGTTTTGGTATTTAATGTTTTCCTTCCAGTTTGCTTTGCACATGGCTGTTGTGTTGAAGATTTTGATTTCTAACTTTGGAATATGAATTTTACCTTTCTGCTGAACATGGGTTTGAGTTGTAGCGTAGATACTGATTTGGGTTGTAGCGTAGACACTGGCTTTGACCTGACTTGATTCTGAATTGATTATTTGTTCTGCTACAACCATGACGACTGCCCTTCCATTAGCTTTACAGAATTCCACTGTGTCCCCTGATTGGCTTAACAAGGGAGACAATGCATGGAAAAAAATTGTCGCCTAAAACCATTTTGACCATTTATAGAAACATTGGCTCATCAATAACGAACACCTTTAATCTATCATCTGAAATCTGTCCCAAAATGCCAATTGTTGCTTCTGGGTGTGAAGGCTGAAATTCAACTCCGTGCTTGGCTCTGCTGTCACTCCGACCGCCCACAACATAAGCACCCTATGTTTCTATTCAGATGCCCTTTTTTTCAACCAGATGAAACTAAGTTACTAATGCGGAAAGACTCTCTGGCCTGCATATTTATTCTATACGCTTCAACTTTTTTTTGGGAAACAGCGTTCATTTTGGGAGATTTTTTCAATCTCCAGCTCCCCTGCTGTACTCTTCACCATCCAAATTGAGGCCTCAAAAATCTTCAATGACGGTATAATCATATGCCATGTGTAATCCCACTGCCCACTTGTAGATTGTGTTTGCCAAATGATTACCAGCTTTATATATGGGTAATCTTCAATTTTTTTAATTTTGATATTTTTTCTCTTACCGATTAATGATTTTATTTATCCTCTAACCTAGGTTTCCCCATTTGTGATTGCATTTACGATTATCTGCAAATATCCCTCCAAATGCAGATTGTCGGTTTACATTTTGCTTGCCAAGTTTATGGCAAGCTAAGCTGCTTTTGCTTCTGTGTCATTGTTTGTACCATTGTTGAGCTTTTGAGCGCCCAAGGCCAAAATGTTGCCCTTGTAGTCACATATTACAAATCATGCACCAGTTGGCCTTGGATTTCCTTTCAGACACCCCATCAAAACTGGCTTTTCTCCATCCTTACTCCAGAGCATTCCACATCACATTCTTGTCCACCACGGGTGTTGGATGAGCCCAAGAAAGCCCATTGATGGGTGGACTATTAAAATACTAGCAGTTATATAATAATTTTAAAATTAAAAATAATGTATATATTTAATTTTTAAAAGTAATTAATATATTCAATTTTAATATATATACAATTTATAATAATATATGTAATTTTAATATTAACATTTGTCTCCACCAAAAATTGTAGCTGCAAGTTAGGTATTGTCAAAACCAATGGCTTGTTATCTTTTACTTCAACTAAACAAATGTGTTTCTCTGAATTCTACCCCATATAAAGGACTACCAATTGCCATTATGAAATATAAAGCATTGCAGTTGTGAAATATGATTTGATAACCTTTCTCAAATATGGAACTACCCCTACAAAAATCCTTGCCTCAATTGCAATGAAAGTCTTGGATCACTTCAAAATGGCTTCCACTTTACTAAATTATGAACGGTCGCGAGTTCATTGTCTGATAAATTTTGTTTTCAGTTATTTTGCTTATTTTTTATCTTAGTTCTTCACTAATATTTGATCTCGGACTTGAACAAATATTTGGTGACTGCCTTCGTAAAAGGTCTGATAAGTTTTGTTCTCGGTTCTTCACTAATATTTGATCTCAGACTTCAACAAATATTTGGTGACTGCCCTCGTAAAAGATCTAATAAGTTTTGATCTCAGTTACTTCATAGCTAGTTGACAAAAGTATGGGAGTATGTTCATAACAACAATTCAAGATTTGAAGGAATGGTATCATAAACAAACTCTCATTTTAATTTTCACCCTCAAAGAAATCATATATGAAATCAAAAGTTCCCAACATTCATTACTGCGACAACTAATAACTTCAATAAAAGTCAATTCGGAATGACATACATATTGATGTTGATTCTACATATTTTCTCTAAAACTTAAATAGAAAACTTGTCCCAAAAAGTTTCAAAGGTTGTCAAACTTCAACTTGTAATATTTAACACTTAACTATAATGGAAATCTATAAGAGAGAATTATGTTAATATAATCGGCATAACAAGCAGTGAAATACCTATTGAATTAGGATATTTGTATCACAATCACAAACCATTACTACTTTCTTTAATAAGTGTCAGAAAATTATATATATAACTTTATCTCTATAGTACATCTTCAAATAAAAAATTTCTTTAATTTCCTATTGGTGTATCCCTTGAACCTCCTATAGGTGCAAGTGCTAGTATCTATCATATCTAATCTGACTTGAGTGAGTGAACATTCATATTATATTTCATATCTATTAGGTATATCAGGTTCGAATTGACTTTACTTCCTTCAGATTGTATGGACCAAACAAAAACCTCTAGGAGCATAATCAACAAGAAGCATGTTTATTGCTATGAGGCCCATCAATCAATCAATAAGCTAGCAAATTATCAATTAGTTAACAGGGGTTACTCCACCAAGTAAATCACTAAGCTAGCGCTAGCAACAATAAGCTTTTGATCTGAGTCATTCCTGCTACTATAGTCACTTTGTCAATAATACTATATTGCATTC
>MU224267.1:6925152-6942914 GCA_018584345.1 Thuja plicata
AATACTATAGTTAATTAATGTCATGTTGTCACATTTGCTACTCTAAAACATATTTCGTGTTCAAAAGCAACACTTCAATTGCAATAGTTTCTTACTCATTAACTTTCAACAAATATCATTTAACTTAAGCAGGAACTTTGACGCTTTGCGTCCTTGTATTCTAATGTGACACTTGTTCATTCTTATCCTATATGCATTAGAAACCCAAATTTAGCCTTAGTAATGTCTAATGCTTATATAGCCACTTTGTTATATAGTGTATTGGCTCATAACCTTGGGATCACTGATGTGATTTTCTATTTGATTTGAGATTTTGGTTTGGCGAAGCTTCCAATAAACACATATAGATGAGAAGATGGATTTGGTTTGTTTTTTCTCGGTATAGGGAGCTTATAAAGAGTGGTCCTATATCCTTTGGAATAGACAGACAAGGGAATTAAATGGGTTTGGTATGGTTGTTAAATTGGACCCACTAACTTTGTATGTCATAGTGATATTCCATGTTGTTTGAAGTGAACCCATGAAATTTATATAGGTATCCCCATAAAGGAGGTGGGCCCAAAACATATTTAACTACCACATAACAAATGTGAGTGATGGAAGGAAACAATTAGCAGAATGATGTAACAATATTATATGGACTTGACTATTGTCTTTCTTTCCATTAATAACATCATTTGGCTGTGAAATAAATGGATGGAAAAAAGTAAAAGACTATTGTCTTTCTTTCCATTAATAACATCATCTGGCTGTGAAATAAATGCATGGAAAAAAGTAAAAGAAATAGGAGATGGAAAAAAATGGTACGTGACCTTTATATAGTTGGGATTGTTGAAGTAGAGAATCATTTTGCTTTATATTGTAAAGCTTATAAAAAACTCACGAAGTAATTTACTATCTTCTTATTTTTCAAGATATATCAAATGCGAAGATGAGAGTGGCAATTTCAATATCAAATTGTAATAATTTAATCACTTTTAGAAAAAATTATGTACAATTCATAAAAATTGAAATATAATAATTTAATTGTTTTTAAAATAAAAACCATCTATTATAACGCACATATTTAATAATAATGTTACCAAACTGAAATTGTATGATGTAACCATTTTATCTATGAGGATAAAAGAATTAGAGCAGTCCTATTCTTTGTTTTCCAACTTAATATTTAAATTAAATACAATATTGAAATTTCCCAAAATTTATTTGAAAACACTGTATGCATTCCAAATTCTTCAAAAAGAATTCACACTTCCCACTAATTAGGTGTGACCAATGACCACTTACATACATTTTTAGCAAGTGCTAGCATGGCATGCTTAAGACCTATCTGAAGTTTATTAATAAAATTTACATATGTCCCAAGAAAAACATTAGGATCCTAGGCTTGGGTCTAGATGTTAATGGTCTTATGGGCCCAAGTATAACATATTTCATATGTGGCCAGGCAACAAATACTGGAGTTGAGTATTTATAAACATACATTAAAATTTATTTAACACAACTTTTGGACCTGAGCAAATATTTTTCTTTTTTAAGGTAAACAAACAATTCGATAGTAATAAACTTTATTCTCCTTTTTGTGTAATTATGAAAGTATGAATACATGACGTTTATTTGGAAAATAAAGATATATTTCATATAATTTAATTTTCTTTATAGAAAAAAAATATAGGTTCAATCTGTGGTTAAGGGAGTCTACAAAGTATTGCTCAAATGAAGTCTGGTAAGACTTAGAAAAGGGAGCTATAATGTTTTTTTTATTAGAGGAATTGTAGTCAAACACAATTAGTAAAATAGAGATTCATCATTATTTCTATAATATTTTTTAGTTACTTTTTATTTAATGTTTTTAGGGTTACATTTTTTTATTTAATATTTTTAGGGTTACATTTTTTATTCTTGTATATTTAGGTATAATTTCTAATGTTATTGACATGATCACAAAATATTAGATGTAAACATTATTTTTAATATATAAAAGGGATATTGTAGATCATCTAAGATTTAGAAGAATCTTATTTGAATTGATGCATTTTGAGTTATTTAAGTTTCATTTTGAATGACTTTAGAGTTAGATCTATTGAATTAGAAATTATATTTTGATAGTCGTAATTTAAGTTTACTAAATTTCATTTTGGATGAATTTATAGTTAGATTAAAGAATTCTATGAATTTATGTAAATATTTTATTTTTTTTAGATTCTTGACTCTATTTCCAATTGAAGGTACTAGCTACAAATGATCAATGGATCATATTGTTCAAATTTTATTTCATTAATAAATTATCACAAATTAAGTCTCAACTAGTTTGAAATAGCTCACAATTAATAACCTTTGTAAAATATTTCAAATTTGCATTTATTTTCCTATCTTTAGATATTTGTGCATATCATGAGTTTCCATTAGATATAAATGAAGTAATAAAGTATGAATACCATCAATATTTAGGAAGATAAATTTGGTTAGTATGTTTAGCTGCATTGTAATCTAGATTTAATCTACCATTTTTTAAGAGATTTTGTCTAAAGGATTGGTAATCCATCAAAAAGAGATTATTAGTCACAACATTATATTTATAGGATTGGTAATCCATCAAAAAGAGATTATTAGTCACAACATTATATTTATAGGATTGGTAATCCATCAAAAAGAGATTATTAGTCACAATATTATATTTATATTTTGAGCATGTATAGAAAGTATGGGTAAGACATTTGGCATTGCTACTTGTTTGTTCCTTTTTCATTTCTCTTAATTAGCCTATAAAATTTTTAAGAATATCTACTTGGTCTACCAATGATTTAAGTGTAGAAAAAGTGCAACTCCCATAATTTGATTTAAACCACCTATATTTGATAATGAATTTCATATCATTAAAAACTCAATTTGTTCCCCACGATTCCTCTTTACATGAAACTTCTGAAGTCATGGTTTAAAATTATGGAAAAAAGAGGCGGTTAAATAAATATAATTTAATATGAAAATGGCATTTATAACTCAATAAATAATTCTTTGATGAAGATGATGTGAGCAATGATGTTTTTCTAACTTTCTCTAGCATTCATTCCAGAGACAAATCATAATTGATTTATTTCAAGGTGTTTCCTTTCACGATGCACTTAGATTATGAAAACTATAATGGATGACTTTTTTTTTTGGAAGCCATTAGATTATGAAAACTATAATGGATGACTTTTTTTTTTTGGAAGCCACCATTCACAATATCGCTAATCATGAGAAGGTATAATTATCATTAGGTGATGGTAGACTTAAGAATCTTTCTTATTAGAATATTTCAAGGTTAGCAAGAACCTTCGTTTTTGTTTTGAATGATAGTGGTGTTGATATTACTTTTAACAAAGTTGTTGTAAAATGATAAGAAGTAATTTAATTTTGAAAATGATTATTTAGTTAAGAACATTGTTTCATATGAGCGTTGGTAATTTACCTAACTCTACCAAGGCTTCTACAAATGTAACTAAATCTATTACAAATTTAATATTGTCAATAGAAAATATCTAATGTAAGAGAGAAGGGCCTACAAAATTCAAAACAAGTAAAATTATGTTCTAAGAACAATCAAGAGAATAAGATTTCTAAAGTATATAAATAATGATGTTTTGGTCTAGTTGATGTACAATATATGTAGAATCTATGTATTATATTTTATTTATATATGATGAACTAGTTATCTTAGGTTGTGTTCACTGTTCACACTTGGTAAATAAGTTTATGCTTACTTGAAGTTCATTTGTGATTATTATTTCTTTTTGTCTCATGTCATATGATTGTAACATGTTATAATTGGTAAGTGCGCAAAGATGGGGGACCAAAAATTGATCACTCAATTGTTTGGCCCCCTAAAGACCATAATATGAGCATATTATAATGTGCTTGTGTTATGGATTGATTAATTTAAAGCATTATGCAAAAACGTTATAACATGCTTTGTTGTATGGTCTATTGACCATAAAAACAAATCAAAAAAATACCTTCTAAATTTACTTCACAAATTTCTTTTAGGAAACTCATGGCCTCCAAGTAACCTCAACCTCGCTCACATTGTTGAAGATCACCATTAGTTAGATCATCACTAAAATATTGTCATGATATGTCATTGAGGTCAAAGAGGTATATATTTTTAGTTTATAGTGTAAATTTTGGATTAAATAAATAGATTCGGTTAGTTTTTTCAAGGAATTTATTTAATTTTTAGGAGTTGAAAATGCACTCTCGGCATTACAAAAACCTTGATTCGCCTCATCAAAACCTTTTTAAAAAATAACCACAATGAACCGCTCCTTCAATGCCTTGACACCCTCCAATAATACAAGAAAACATATTAAGTCAAACAAAAAATAATAAAGAGAACTTAGACATTAATTGAAAGGTTGAATATTTGACATCACCAAACACCCATAGGTCAACCCTCATCAAATCACTACAATCTATTGTCTCTCACATTGTATTAGTGAGTTGGAAAACCGATAGTTGGTCCACCAAAAGGGAATAACTAAGATAATTTTATACAGACAAACTATCTTGTGATAAACCAAAAAACAAAATCTGACTTGTGTGCACAGTTCACCAACTCAAAGGCCAATGAACCCATAATGACGGTTGCAAGGCGTTCCCCATCCATTAGATCCACCTTCGAGTGTTAAGAAATGGCTTTTGGAATAGGTGGTGGATGATTTGTTACCAACCTTCATGCAATAACAATGAGGTCTCGCAATACTTTTTTAGGAAACTATTGCAACTTCACTCTCAATAAGATTCCTTTATAAATACGCACTAAGATACACACTGAGCAATATTCTACATCGCCTAGACATTGTTGCAATGTTGTAAACCCTTCACTCTTTTGATGAGAACATCAACCACCTAAAATAGAACACCAGCAGTTTGGAATGCACCAAGAATTCTTAGCTCAACTAAATAATATGATTAGGAAAGAAGATGGGAAGGATGGCAGGGTGATGGACAGGAATGTGCTCAAACTCTTATAAAATAGACATGAGGTATGCAATCTATGTGGAGCCCCATGAGAAAGCTGCTAAATTTGTACGAAGATTACAGAGAATTAGGATCCTAGGAATTAAGGATGTAGAGTTGCACAAACTAATAAAGAGAACACAATTGTTGATCCAGCCATCAAGGCAGTTCAAGATGTTTTATTCTAATTGTATAAAAGAAGTCAGAATATGCAGAATAGCTAGAAGTTACCTTGAACACCTCAGTAGAAAATTGATTTGGAAAATATATTGCAGACATGTAAAAAAGCTTAGTTAGAATTCAGACTGTGTAATAGTTGAAATACCTTAATCATATATTTAAGTGGAAAGAAAATTATGGACAAATAGTTGGCTTCCTCAGATATCCAGTCTCATATGCCACTTATGACATTCGTGTTCTTGGTCTTAGTTTGTCTTATTTGATGTCATTGTCATAAACTTTGTATTGAATCCTTGGACCGCTTACAAATTTCGTACTGAAATTTGTGTGAAGTAACTACCTTTTCAATTTGATTGATTTCACCATACAGTGAGCAAGGCAAAAAAAGACTATGTTTGTTTCCTTTGGAAATGATAAAATAAAACTGGAAGAATCGCATATTGCCTACCCCCATCAACCTCGTCACCTGAGAACATCTTTAAATGGCTCCCGCTCCCGCTCACACGGCTCTTGTTGCGTCTGGTGGAGCAGTTAAGTCTTCTCCTTCTAGGCTTGGGAAATCTCAGGCTAGCGGGATTTCTGCTGGTCTTTCAAAGTATGCCACCGCTTCCGCTCTATTGTCGCCTTCGCCTCTACACGTTCTTCCCAGGATTTTGCTACTTGTTCGGCCCTTGTGCAGGCGACTCATCCTTTGTCGGGTGGTGACGCGCATGGCAAGGTTGCTTGCCCTTCCCTGGCTGCTCTTCCTGCCACTTCTGCTAATGCTTTGTCTTCTATCGTTTCTGCTAGGGTTTCTAGTGTGGCAGCGGATACGAGTGGCCTCACTTTTGGTCACATGCAGGCGTTGAAGCGGCATCATGTTCTCAAAGGGTTTATTCCTGTCTCAAATGCTATTTTAGTTAAGCTGAATGCGGAGACAGAAGAGGAAATAGATCATAATGTTTCTGTTTTTTCCACTCATTGAGTGATTTGTTGGTTCGGGGGCTTTTGGCCTAGCCTCCCTGAGTTGCATGCTTGGATCCCTGATTATTGGGAGCCTCTCCTTTCTGGTATTGTTCATATTTACCCCATGGCTAAAGGCCTTTTTATTGCAAAATTTGTGAATGCCGAGGATAGAAAGAAAATTGTGTGTGATCATTTTTTTAGTTGGAAGGACAGTTTTGTTAATGGTAAAACCATGGCACACTAATTTCAATCCTTCTCCCAAAACGTTTGATAAGATTCCGATTTGGGTTCAACTTATCTCCCCCTTCATCTATGGGTTGATTCTCTTCTAGAGGGAGTGGGAGATGCTCTTGGGAATTTTTTGATGATGGATGAGGAATCGTTTGATATTCTTCAATCCACCTTTGCCCATATTTTGATCGATTTGGATGTTTCAAAAGGGTTGCATGTTGAGATCTTAATCAAATCTTCCAAGGGTTGTGTTGGTTTCAAACTTTGGACTATGAAGGGATTCCCTTCAGGTGTAGAAGATGTTTTAAAACTGGTCATGCGGTTGAACATTGTGGAGTAGAGAAAAAGATTTTGTCGGCTTCATAGTGGAAAGGTGCTTCAGATCAACATTACACAGTTGAGAAGAAAACTCAAGTAGTAGCGCAGGATTGTGCGGTTTCTTCTCAAGTTGATATGCTAACAAATGGAGTGGTTGCTAAGGTTGGTACGCAGATTCATGTCCCTCCTGTTGATTCGCCAAATGTGGGTGGGAATGGACCTTTGTCAACTACTTCCTGTGATAGTGCTATGGCTATCAAGTCTAGTAGCATGCATTGTAATGTTTTTCATGTAGGGAGGAAATGTGATGATGCCTCTGAGATGGTGGATGTCCTCTTTGCAGGCAATCTCTCTCAAGATGATGGTGGACCAGCAATGGGCTCGTTGGTTTGGCATGATGCGACAGCAAAGCTGGAAGAGGGTTGCATAACTGTTAAGAGTAAGAAAGCTAAGACGTCTACGCCCTCTTTTGACATGACCCTTCATTCCCACAAGGGCAGTGCTAAAGGTAAATCTTGGTGGATCTTGTTTGTGGCTGCTTGGGTTGGAGTTTTCTCTGGTCCTTTCTCTGGTTTTTGGCTGCTTGTTGATTGTTTTCTTGTAGCTTTTGTTTCAGGTTGTGGGAGCATGTTGGTAAAACCCATGCTTTGGTTTTGGAAGCATGTTTCTCCTATGGTTGTCTCTTGATTTCTAGCTCCTATCTTATGACAATGTCTTGGTTTTGGGTTCCAAATTCATTATGTTTGTAAAGGGTTTCGGGTCCCTTCAAGATTTATTTTTGCCATAATCAAAAACCCACACCTGAGAAGAACTATAAGGAATAGTGATAGTGTTAGGTTGCTCTCTTAAAGGGTCCCATCTTAGCTAATTCTAAGAATATTGCAAGGAAGAATGTGAGATTGGAATGTGATTGGATGAATCCAATGACAAAACACATTATAGCATGTAGAACCATAAGCAACTCACAGCCTATTTTTATCATTAATTGCCACTATTTCATGAACATGCCTTAATTTTCTCTGTCAACCTTCAAATTCCCTACCTTATTTTTTCTCTTCAATCAGCGTTGTCTTGTAATATCTCATTTTGAAATTTTACAGATTTTCTTGTTGCTTGCAAACCATATCTTAATTGTGATTGTTTCCCCCTTCATGCAAGGGTTGGAAAAAAGTTGAATGTACCAACTAGGAAACTCAAACAAATAGCAGGAGATCAATGAGAACAGGTTGGTGAGATATATAATAATGAAGGCCATTAAGATAAAAGTCATTGGGCACTTGAATGCTGCTAGCAATAGTTATCAATATCAACCAATTATGGTCCATATGAAGGCAATCCAAAATTAGAGGGCAACAAATGATCCTACATGACACTACATGGGATTGCGTAGAATACCTTTTAGTTTCATTAAACCCATCATGAGCATGATCCACTTTACTAACATGGATAAGCCATGTTTGGGAGAGATTTAAAACAGCATTGACTCGATAATTGAGAAAAATAAGTTCATAAATGAAAAAGAGCAAGATCTTGAAAAAATTATCTTCAACAAGGTGCAATCAATTTGTGTTGAATAGTGGAACAAAATGACCACCCAACCCCATCTTTTTGCCTTTTCGTTGACTTCCAAATATTATAGGGTACAAATCCTTGCTTTGTCATTAACAGTGTTCCCATACCATGATGCAAAAGTCAACAAAAGGTTTACAAAAGCCTTATATGGAGGCTGCAGTTGTAATTAAGATTGCTAATTTTGCAGCCTACAAAGGTCGGAGTGTTTCCACCTCCACAGCAAGCATAGGAAAGATTCTCACTTTTGGCATTACCTCAATGGTCATGAATTTGCACACCTCCAACTTCTTGCAATCAATCTCTTTCAAGTTGCACTATAAGTCAAAATCATTGCCCATCCTTGTCAAGTTATCTTTATCAGTTATTCATTAGTAATCCATTAATGAGTACAAGATGCCAAGTCACTGCAAATCAAACATCTATTGCAGACATAGAATGTGTATGTAGTTGGAATTATGCATTCTGAAGTTTAAAGTGCATGTTATAATTTATCTTATGTAAGTTTCAAATTTGTGGAGTTTTGTGTCTTTCTTCTTGGGCTTTAGGAGTTTTGAGGATTTTTGGCACATTGGCACTTGTTGTTGGGGTACCATGTTTCCCTTAAATCCCAAATTTCTGCCATAGGATTTTGAATCCTCCTAGAACCCAACATTCTCAATCCCATTTCCTCAATTATGTTTTAGAGTTTCAAATTTCCCAAGAACTTTGAAGCCCCAATCCCTAATTTACCTCATTTTCCCTACTCCCTTCTTCGTCCCCAAACTTTCAAGGGTTCTAAGAACCCTTGCACATTGTCCCTCTCTCCTTGTTTCACCCAACTCCTCTAGACCCAATCCTCAATCCATCCCCAACCCCTATCCCCTAAGTTCTGGTTTCTCTTGAAACCCCAACCCTCATCCCTTTGTCCCAAAGTTCCTCCCATCCCAAACTTTGTGACTCTTCATCATGTGTCCCAGTCCCTTTGAACCTAGATTTTTGGTGGGATGATGCACTATTGATATTTTATCCAATTTCCTAGTGCCCTCAAGACTTTGTACTTCACTAGGTCTCCAAACTTTTGGAGGTTCTTAACACCCTTGCACCTATTCCAATGTCCTTCCTCCATTGACTTCCCCACTCCCACCTGTTCACCCTATTCATTCTCCTTGGGTTCTCAAACTTCTCTTGTGCCTATGTATGCATTCATGGATTCCTTCCATGCTTGAAACTCTACTATGGTGCCAAATTGACCAAAAAGCCCTTAGCGCAATGTGCATTCTTTCACCTACCCCCCACCATTTCAACGACTCCTTAATCACCTATTTTAATGGTGTGCAACCCCTAGTGAACTTTTTTCTAATTCACACCACCTCCCATACCCCCAAGACATCACAACTGAAGGATTTAATTTAATGAAAGGGCAAGTTGTACATTGATAAAGTGTTCCTCCATGCCTTGAGAGTATAACCAAACATCCTTGGGCACAATTGTGTACTATAGAGGATAATAGATGACTCCAAAACAGCATGGCTACCCCGAAATTTTGTTGACCCTAGATTTTGAGGGTTTCATGCAAATTTGGTTTCAAGTTTTCTAGGGTTGATTGCAATTTGGCACATCTTGCCCTTGGTGACTTGCAAAAAGGGTATAAAGCCTTGAAATGTTATCATTCAAAGAGTTGATGAAAAAAGGAGAAAGCAAGGGAGCTCAGTAAAGAAACAAATTTGCTAAACAAAACCATCCTTGAGTGTCTCCTTGTGTATTATACATTCCAAGGTGCGTTGTTGATTGGTTGTCCAACCAAACAACTACAATATCTTTTCAGGGCAATAATGGAAATGTGTGTGTATGCTCATAGATTATATGTAGACTCATTTAATATTCTACAAATACCTGTCATCTTTAAGAATGTATGTGTAGAACCTAGTTTGCTTGTGCATTTCGAAGGATATGGCCCTTTGTGAAATATTCATTAAGATGTCACCATTGGTTTCAACATATTGCATCTTTTGAATGAATTCAGTGACTTTGTTGCCCAAATAAATACAGGCACCAATCTTCTCTTGGCTCCCCCTCCCATCACCTCGACACATTAAATCATATTAAATTTAAACATGTTTTTGATTTGTGTTGCAAATTGTTTTGTTCACTGCCATTTCTAAATGTGCATAACAGCATAAGGGGTCATTATAAATCATATTTTCAGACCATCTATGTGGTAGTTTATCTATTTGATTAAGGTGAATGACTTTGTATGTTCAAACCAACACACAAATACGAAGTGACAACCTCAAATAGAGAAATATTGTGAATTGAGTAGGGTTTGTATTAAGGGAAAAGTTCATCTCCTTAAATCATACTCTTCACAGCACCTTAGAGAAGCCACGTTTGGTTTAGTAAAGCCAAAAGTGAAGGAGGTCCTAAACACCTTAGCAATTGGTCCATAGTTGCGCAGCCTAATCATAAGTTTTGTAAGTTTGTCACTCCCGGCACTTGGGAGAAAACTCATCCTTAGGAATTTGGGACCAACAATTCTGATCACCAACAGCTTGCACGGGTGAACTCAAGTCACCTCCTTAGTATTCGACAATTGTCATCAATTGAATTAAAGAAATTGTATGAGAAACTTCAATCTATGTGCAGAGATAGTAGTTTGATGAATCCTTTCTTCCAATACATCATGTTCAAAGCTCAGCCTTCATTTCCATTGCAAAATCTTAAAGGTAAAATCATTTTATAACCTCCTTCGATGTGGAAAAGAGCTATTAGATTCATATCATGGAATTGATTGCATTTGATTTATAGCTATACCATTGAAAATAAGAAAATAACCATTTTGAATACAGATAATATTGACCGAGCAAGAGAGAGAGAGAGCTCATCATTGTTTTTGTTGTAGTACAGTAATCAAAAAAAAATGCTAGCGAAACTGTGAAAAAAGAATATGGTTATGGAAGAGGCATAATAGGATATAACAGTCTGCAGATCATTCAAGCAATCCATACTTTCACTGTACTTTTGTTTTAATGTTCCTACCACAAAATAAACTTATCAACATGCATGGCAAATGCTGCACCTTTGACGTTTGACCACAGCATAATTCAAATCGTCACAAAACCAAATATATTATCATTGAACATAATGCTTAGTGAATACAGATGCTGAAGATGATTCTCCTAAAAAGATGTGCCAACAAGTTAATGGTACTGTAAGGGCATCCAGAATGGATGCTGTATTGTGTAGATAAGATCAGTTTTGTCTGGAGCCTGGTATACGAAAGAAAAATGGTCATCAAGGACCAATTAAGTTCTACTAGCACCTGCTCTTCTATTATTTTGAGAGTAGACAAACACCTAATTTTTTTGTTTAGACTCTAAAAGTATTTGGATTCTTGTGTAAGGTCTTATATACAAGCAGACATCTGATAGACCTTTAGTGTTATAATGTTATTGCAACTGAAAAATGTACTAAGTTCCAAGGAAGAGAGGCAAGATATCTTTAAAAAGGGAAGAGAGGCAAGATATCTTTAAAAAGGGAGGAGAATGCATGCAAAAGCAAATGAACATGGCTTAAGGAATAAACAGTACTGTAAGGTATGCAAATAAGAGGGTATCCTACAGCCGAAAAAACTCAAATTCTTTCATGAACAAGCTATACATGCAATGTTGATGCTCAGTTTGAAACTTTTTTCAAGACAGATTTTGTAGTAAATTGAGTACTCACAAAAAGGTTGATTCCCCTAAATCAACAGTCCACAATTCCAAATTGTTGCAAGTACAACCAATCTACATTTTATATGGTTTGGCTGCTCCTTGCATGTAAAGCAAGCTGGCACAGGTTTTTTAAAAACATTGGGCATTTTTGTTTGTGGATAAAGCCCGTGGCATTTGAGATATCATCCAGCAAAACTGTGCTTAGAGACAAAGTTTTAATGAGAAAGGGGCATGCAGGTTTAAGTTACCATAAACAATTAATTCATATTTCCATTAAGGTTCATGGCAACAAACTTCAAGGAGTGAAAACAAGAATGGGTGAATAATAAAAGCCTTCAATATATATATTTGCACACAAGGCGCATAGACTGTTTGAGAAAATGCAGCAAAGAAACATGGTCTCATTAGTTGAATCATTGCCAGATATACACAAAACGGTTTAATTCAAAAGCTTGATAATAACCTATGTTACCCGGGGATGCACTTTTGGCAAAAATTGACCCGTCCCTGTTTCCGAAACGTCCCGGAAACTCGGAAACTTCCGGAAACCTTTCCCTTGGCTGTCCCATAAAATTAATGTTTCAGTTTTGACAATTTGTTTGATTTCCACTCTCATGTGAAATCTAAAGTTAAATTATTTAACACAAACATTATATGTCAAGGTTCTATAATTTATATAAGCATGTGTTATCCATGTTTTAATTGAATATTTAAAATTTCCCTATATATTTTTAATTTTCCCTATTTTTTATATAGCTGTTCCCACTGCCATCCCCTTCTCCGAGAAAAAAGAATCCGTCCCGGAAACCCGTTTCCCCGTCCCCATGACCCCCGTCCCGGAAACCTGGGGTAACATAGATAATAACTGACTTTATAATAGTTTAAAATCTGATCAAAAATGCAAGGATTGAAGTTTGAGTAGTCACTCTATTTTTCTCTCTGAGTTCTACCCCAATGATTAACCTAACACTTTGCCCAACGGAAATGATAAATTTTACACCACAGATCCAGGCTCCATTCCCCCAGATAGGAATTTTGTAGTGGTCACAGTGACAGCCACCTCAAGGTGCAGTCCATGTAAACTATTAACAATCCAAGGCCAACCCCACGTTCTCTGTGAACTCTACCTCCATTTATAACAAACATTTTGTCAAATAGATCAGCTCAAATGATAAATTGTTTGGTCATTTACATTAAACTTGTGTTCAGATCTCCACAAGACATGAAAATTACTTCAACATGTAGAAATTATTAATGTAGAATCATGTAAACTGCCACATACAATTCTGTCTGTAGTATACTCAAAAGACAAGGTTAACTGCAAGTCCTAGGTGAATTTGACAGGAGATAATCAAAAAAATACAAGGCATATACATGCCATTTAGCCCATTGCCTTTCTTTCTTGCAAATGAAGTTAAACTTGCATTAATCCCTGAGAAACACTCATTGCAAACCTTTCTTTAAAACCTCTAATTTACAAGAAAACAAAAAAGAAGATATCTTTTTAACTCCATTAAAAACAAATACTATTCTAGTAAGCCCCATCTTCAGCACAAAATTTTACAGCTTGGTTCATAGTTTACTCAAACTTTAACTACAAGATGAGAGCAAGAATCTTCATTTTATCAACTCGAAAAATAAGTTTGGAATGTGAGCTTCAAGTACATTGTGTTAATGTTTGTAGCTGCAGGAGACATTTTTCTGCCTGTGATGAGCATTTTGTTTCCTTCATTGATGTTGCTGAACAGTTCTGCACATTGCTCCTGCGATTGAGTTGCTGTTTGGTTGGTTCTCTCTCAGCTTCCTATATTCTATCGTCTATCTTTGTGTTTGTGTGCATGAGATTGTAGCAGCTGTAGTTTTGTGGCCAGCTATTTTGCCACCGCATTCTACCTTAGCACATTGCAGTTTTCATATTTGATGCGTCGGAGGTATATCGGTTCTCTCTTAACCGTTATCGGCAATTATGAAGTGTCATCAGGTTCTATGCTTCATGGAGTTAACCGTGCTTGCTGGCATCAGTTATATTGTGTTCGTCTTCCATTCTTATCGATGGTTATTGTTTCATATTAAAGGATTGGTAAAAGAAAAAGGCCGTGTGACTGTTGATATGGATCGGCATAATTGTAACTGCCGAAGGGTGTTTAAGATGCCTTTTGCGGTGGCTCTTTGGCTTCCTGCCATTTAGTCTATATGGGCAGAGAATATTGTTGAGACAGTGTTGTTATCAAGTCTGCTTCTAGCTTCACAGCTTTCATTTTTGTATCACCGTGTCTGCTACAGACTTTATCGTCTTTGCTTATTGTTGTGTTTGACTCAGACTGTGATCTGTGAGATGCATATTGTAATCTGTGAGATACATATTGTGCTGTTCTTATTGTAGATGTGATGCAGGCTATGCTCGAACTGTTTAAGTCTTCTATTGTTGATTGTTAAGAGTTAACGATCCTGTTTAGGTTTATCTTCTGACTAAGCTTGAGAGCATTGTATCCAGATTTTGAGCATTAAATAAAGGATCGGGTTTTCAGGTGTGGCTGGGTTTTTCTCCTCAGGCTGAAGGGTTTTCCCAGGATAAATAATTGTGCCAATCTGTTATTTGTATTCTGAGATATCTGTTATACATGTCATGCTATTCTGGTTCAAAAACATTAACATGGTATCAAAGCGGGTCTAAGTAAAGATCCAAAATCAGAATAGGACTATTGGGAATTTAAGAAATGCAAGAAATGAGGGATTCATATGAGAGCGTGTAGCTGAAGAGCCTTGGAGGGTAGAATCTCTAAAGAAGCTTCTTACCTGGAAAGCTTCCGTTTTGACATCAATGGGGAGGATGATGTCATGCCCGTCTATGCTTACATGTTTGACATTCATGTCTATGAGGATAGCAGATGTGCTAGTGTTTGAATTTTTCATTCTCTGCCTGCACTATAACTGTGTGATGGCGAAAGATCTATTGGTGGATTGTGAGGAAATTTAGGCAATAAAGAGATAAGTATTTTATAATTATACCTTTGAATATTGATCATGAATTTTATATAGTTAATTCGTGCTATAATATTGGGAATAGTGAATCATGTATGCTTTTAGCATTGATCTGTATATTTCCCTTTAGGATAGTTTGATTCTATGAAATTATGAACTATTACTAATCTCTCTAAAATGCTTCCAGGATGGATCGAGGAGCATAAGGATGATGAGAGACTGCATTCAATGAGGAAGAACCTATACAGATTGTCTTTGCTTTGAGTTTCTTCAAAGAGGAAGAAATAAGATTCAAAGGGAGCTTGTGTGGCAGAGGGAGAGTGCCAAATCCTTTGCAGAGGATCAACAAGCTCGTGTAGCAGTGTGACTACAAAAGTTCATTGTTTGGTCAAACATTGGAACCATCTATAATTCATTGTGATAATCAAAGCTGCGAGTATGTTGCCCCTATTGAGAGGGAGTCTCAGCATTCAGATGATCTTTTATGTGCTTTAACGCATTCTTCTCTGTGAGAGAAGATTGAGGTGCAAGCCCTTGTTAATGCATTCTTCTCTGTGAGAGAAGTTTGAGGTGCAAGCCCTTGTTAATGCATTCTTCTTTGTGAAGAGCAGTTTGAGGTAAAAGCCCTTGTTCCACCCTCTGGGAGTAGCCAAGGTGGATGTCATGTTGAGAGACTTCATGACGACATCACGTTGAGTGCTTCCCTGATGTGAGCTTGTGTTAATTTCACACATGAACATCATGTTGAGTGAATCCATGATGTTATCACATTGAGAGAATCTGTGATAAAGTTCTGTTTTCTTCACAAATGGGTGTAGCCATTGTGACTCATGTTGATATTAGAATATCTTACATATCTCTGTCTTTAATGCTCAAGTTTAGATTCAGTTAATATTAGACTCTTGCTATGTTCATTGCAGTCTAATATTAGATAGTTTCTATTTTGTAGATATCGAGTTTTGTATATATGAGCTTGTCGCTCTTTGTAATTACAATGCAATACAAAATAATATGTTCATATTATTTTATGGTATCAGAGCCGAATCCCATTTTCGAGAAATTAATAATTTCATTTTCGAAATTATCTGGTTTTAATTTTTTGAAATCGTCTTCTGTAAAATTCGTCTTGGGTTCTCTGTTTTGCAAACCCGACTAGGGTTTCTGTGGAGTATTCCTTTCGTTCTCATAATAGCGTGAAGCCTGAGAAATCGCGTTTTTTCGTTTTTCTTCCAAGCGCCTCAAGGCGTCTTTCTTACCTCTGAGAAATCGCGCTGCCTTTCCTCTGAAAATCGTCCATTGGTGAGGCTTCTGCTATCTGCTGTCGTGGCCATTGTTGCCCACGCGACTTGGAAAACTCGTTTCTCCGTGCTGTTGACGAGATTCTTTTCAGCAGGAGAGCCCTTTTTCATCAATATGGCGGTCGTCTCTGCTTAATATAGGCCTGTCTCTGCATGTATCTGCACGCCTTCACCTGGTTTTTCTTTGTTCTTGGCTCTTGTTTGAAGGGCAGCTTTACCCAGAACCGTTTTTACTGCGAAACCATAATTTTCAGAATCCAAAAATCATTTTGCATACATATTTTTGGTGGGTTTTTCAAGATCTTATCTGGGTCTTCGACAATTTTTTTTGGGTGCCTCGTTTTCCGTGCCTCAATTTTCGAACATGCGAATTTGAAATCTGACTTCAAATTCCTTCTGGGTTTTGTATCAGTTCTTCTGGGTACCTGTCAATTTTTTCTAAGTCAGCCAAGAATTTGCCTTGAAATCCGTGCATGTTGAATTTCAGTCTTGAAGTTTGTACCTGCTTCTTCGTAATGGCATCTTTGACCAACCTGATGCTGGAAAGCAGTCAGCAGTTTAATGGCAGTAATTATAATACCTGGAAGCAGCGTATGTTGACCATATTTGAGTATCATCGCCTCGATGCACTGGTTCTGGGCACAGAAACTCGGCCTACCACAGCAGGCACTAATCAGGACAAGTTTGATGACCGAAACAGAGAAGGTGTCATGCTTCTAAAGCTGTCTATTACAGATGACCAGTTGCCCCGGATTCCTTCTGGAAAGACAGCTTCTGATATTTGGAAGCACCTGAAGGAGCTACATGAAACCTCTGACAAAAGCAGGGCATTCTTCTTAAAGAATCAATTGTTCTCCATCATGATGGATGAAAGTTCGTCTTTACAGGACCATCTCATAAAGATTAAGGACATTCGAGACCAGCTTGAGGCTATTGGTCGGAAAATGGAGGAAGAAGACATGGTAGTCATCACTCTCAAGAGTCTACCACAATCTTACGAGCACTTTGTTGAGACTCTCAACATTACGTCTACGAATGTTGATCTAAAGTTTCCTGATTTATGCAACAGACTTCTACAGCAGGATCGCTGGAAACAGCAGTTTGGAAGTCGTGCTCCCTCGTCCTCTTCCGAACAAGCTTTTGCAGCTAAATTTCAGCCATCTCCGTCATCCCAACAAGGAGGTTCCCACCATCCCTCAAGCAATTTTCAGCCCAAAACTGTGCAGTGTCACTATTGCCGCAAGTATGGCCATTTGAAGAAAGATTGCCGGCAGAGAATCACTTCTGAACAAAGGAAGCAGGGAGGGTCACATCAACAGGCGAATGTTGCTGAACAATCTGAGCAGGAGTCTGTTTTTTATGCTTTTATGGCTCAAAGCTCCTCCAATCTAGCTAGGTCTTCTGCTTGGTATATCGATTCTGGTGCTTCACATCACTTTTCTCATAGGCGTGACTGGTTTACAGATTTCTCCCCTTTCAGTGATTCAGTTGTGTTTGGAGGAGAGGAATTCAAAATTGTTGGCCGAGGAAATATTCAGATACAGTC
>MU224267.1:6950004-6964491 GCA_018584345.1 Thuja plicata
TCCAAAATACCCAGAATGCCCAAAGCAAATGAACCCATAAAATTTACAAAACTACTCAAAAGCCCTCACGATAGTACCTGTTCAGAGACTGTCGAAGACGAACACAAACACGCAGACGCAGACGAAGGCGAACATGAACACGCAGAAACCCGCAGACGCAGACGAAGACGAACACGCAGAAACCGTGGATACAAGTCCGCCAAAACGTGCATATCTGCAGACCTGACGAAAAACTAAAATGGGGTTTAAAACCAAAAACCTGGACTTGCCCGGACCCGATGGGAAGATTAAATTTGGTTGATAATAAGACATAACCATGGATTTGAAAGATATTCCACCTCCTGAGGTGGAATGAACTTATCCACGTTTTGGGGCAAAATGGGGATTTCGAAATCCACATTCCCATTTTGAAAAAGGGCAACCAAACGGAGTATTGCACCCCATAACTGGGTTATGGGCGGCATAACCCGGTTATGAGGTGCAACCAAACGGGCCCCTATGGGATGGGTGTCTAAGGTTTATAACCTTAATTTATGTTTTTGATAGGTTTTAATGTTTCTATCAATGTTGACTCTTAAAATCATATCATTTTTATCATATTAATTTTGTATTTTAACATTAATTTAATTTAATTTGAAGCAATTAGTATGTATCTATTTCTATGATATTTTTTTATTAATATGTTTAAATCGTGTATAAAAGGACATCACGTGAGGGCTATAATCTATCTATCTAGGTCATGTATTAAAGGACATCACATTGAGACAATCAAATTTAATCTAAATTTCAAATCAATTTCATTTCATTTAGTCCTTATGTGTCTACTTCCACACCAAAAGCTTTTGAATAGTGTGTCCAAGCTATGGATAAAAGGTCATTGCTTGAAGACCATTTTATAACTATCATGCAACATCAATTATCACTTCTTGCCATCTAGAATCACTTATAATATCTCATAATTACTCTACGCACCTAAAATCATTACCTCCTAACCAAACCCAATTTTAAATCCTTCCAATGTTAATTAAATAAAGTTAATTTTTCAATAACCTTCACAATCATTTTCCTAGCATTGATTAGATGAATCCCTATCATTTATATCTCTTTCTTTTATAGTTCACCCTTGATTTAATAAATTTAGCATTTTTATAATTAGATTCACCTTTCATATTCTTAGTTTTTAAAATTAAATAAATACGACTATTTATTTCATTCTTCCAATAAATATCTTTATTAATTAGTTGACTAGAAGACCAATTAATCCTCTCACACATTACAAAGCATGATTTAAGCCATTATCAAACTTGACATGCACTTAGACAATTAAAAATGACTTTTATTTTTTTATAATATGTATTTTATTTTCATATTTTCATATTTTTATTAGTGTGTTTAAGTCATGCATAAAAGGACATCACCTCAAGACTATTATCTATCCATGTAAGTCATGCATTAAAGGACATCACCTTGAAAGAATAAAATTTAATCTCAATTTCATTTAATCCTTACATCAATTATCACTCCTTACCATCTACTCACTATAACATCTCTATACACCTAAAATAATTGTCTTCTAACCAAACCCAATTTTATCTGCTTTCAACATTAAATAAGTAAAATTTAATTATTTTATTAACCCTCCCATCATTTTCTTATCATTAATTAAATAAATTCTAATCATTTATATCTCTTTCTTTATAATTCACCCTTGATTAAATAAATTCAACATTTTTACAATTAAATTCACTTTTAATATTCGTATCTTTTTAAAATTAAATAAATGTAACTATTTATATAACTCTCCATCAACAAAAATATTTCAATTAATTAACAATTATTTAACTAAGTAATCCTCTTACACATTCCAAAACATGTTGTAACCATTATCATTTTCAGTTTATCTTTTTGTCTAATGTCCTCCCGGATTAGGTTTTTCTAGTTTATCTAATTGAATTATTGTCTAATCTCCTCCCGGATTCTCGCAAATTGTTTTTAGATATGTATCATATGTTGATATGTATTAAATCTCTCTTAAAAGCATCCAATGATCTTGAATTATATTAGTTTTGTAAAGGTACATTGTACTTTTATATTTATATTCTTCTTTGGGATGGGTGTTTAAGGTTTATAAGTTTAATATATGTTTTTGATTCGTTTTAATGTTTCTATCAATGTTGACTTTATAAATAAAACTTGTTTTTTATTTATTTATATATTTTTGTTATTTTTTATAATATTAAATTTTTATTTTAATATAAATTTAGACAAATAAAAATGGTTTTGATTTTTCTATAACATGTATTCTATTTTCATATTTAAAATGTATTCATTTTAATTTTAAATTAATTTAATTTGAAATATTTATTATGTGTTCATCTATAAATTAAATTTTTATTAGTATTTTTAAGTAATATTAAAAAGGATATCACCTCAAAACTATTACCTGTCTATTTAAGTCATGCATTAAATGACGTCATCTCAAGACTATTACTTATATATCTAGGTCGTGCATTAAACGATATCATCTTTAGACAATTAAATTTAATCCCAATTTCAAATCAATTTAATTTCATTTAGTTGTTATGTGCTTACTCTCATACCAAAGCTTTTGAATAGTGTGTCTAAGTCACCCATACAAGGACATCGCTTGAAGACCATTATCAAGCTATCATGTAATATCAATTATCACTCCTTACCATCTAGAATCACCCACTTATAACATCTCATAATTACTCTATACACCTAAAATTATTGCATCGTTACCATCTAGAGTCATTCACTTATAACATCTCATAATTACTCTATGCGCCTAAAATCATTGCCTCCTAACCACGCCCAATTTTAGCTCCTTCCAACATTAATTAAGTAAAATTAATTATTTAAATAACCTTCCCAATCATTTTCTTATCATTAATTAAATAAGTTCCAATCGTTTATATATCTATTGCTTTATATTCACCCTTGATTAAATTAATTTAATATTTTTATAATTAAACTCACCTTTAAAATCCTTATTTTTAAAAAATTAAAAAAATGTAACTATTTATTTAACTATCCCATAAAAATTATCTCGATTAATTAGTTAACTAAAACAATTACTTAAGCATCTTATTAGTGATGATCAAGATGTGCTTCTTGCTTCCATTCCTTCTATTCTTGGAGAAGATTGGAACAAATTTGTGTCTATTATACCTTCTGATAAAGACATCAAATAGGTTGTCTTCTCGTTTGAAGGTGAAAAGTTCCTTGGACCTAATGGTTTCCCGATGTTCTTTCAAAACTTTTGGAACTGTAGACACCCTAAAATAGACATACTTGTGACCTTACATTAAAACATTGATTTTCATCCATTAATTAATAGTTTTTTAATCATTAATTAATCATCTATTTCTTCTAAAATCTATTCCCCAAATCATTTAATCATGTCCTCAAAATTAATTAAATTATTAATTAACCTTAATTAATTAATCTTTATAAATTAATTAAATTATTAATTAACCTTAATTAATTAATCTTTATAAATTAATTAAATTCAATTTCCTAAAGTTTAAATTTATATATTTAAACTTATTAATTGATTCTTCTAATTAATTTAATTTCACTCAAAAATTCTATTTAAATCAAAGGGCAATTCAATTATCTCATGTTTGAATACTTTAATTTCAAAAATCAATTAAATATTCAAATAAATCCTTTATCTAGTTCAAAAAGGTAACTCTTGATCAGCTTTTCAGTTAACGAAACATCCTCTCTTCTCTCCAAGTTGAAGAGGTGGAGTGTTGCTCCTCAGTTAGCTAAACATCTCCTCTTCTCTCCAAGTTGAAGGGGTGGAGTTTATTGGTTGCTTCTCTAGTTCCTTTTGATCTCAACCATTCATTCTCCAATTTCTAGGATCGATCTCATCCGTCCAAATCATTTCCATATTCTATATAATCAACCCTTCGCAACCATTTGAGGGATCCAAGATTTCAATCTTTTTGCGCACTTACTCTGCAGGATTCTTGCGAAGCATCAAGTGTTCTTGTGATCATATCAATATCATTTTCTCAACACTCCCAAGTCACAGACGATGTCGATACCAATATTGAGCACCATTCATCCAGTGTTTCAGAAGGAGTAGAGAGAAGGAATATAAGCCTTGAGCATTGTGGTTTGCATTTGTTTGTTTTCCTCTTTGATTTCTTATTATTTTATTGTTCATAGATTTGTTCTTAGTATTTCTGATTGCTTTCCCCCATTGCAAATCAGTGCTACTGACCCTCGTTATTCGAGTGCACAAGATTGGATCTATACAATTTGGTGAACTTGATGTGAATCGAACAGCCCGATAATCACTTAAGGACAACAAAAAATTTCTCGGCCTCGGTCATATGACCGCAATTTCATTTTTTATTTTTTTTGATAAATATTATAATTTTACAATTGACATAAGTTTGTCGTAGTTGACAAAAGTTTGTCGTAATCGACTGGTTTATTACCGCAATCAATCTTTGTAATTTCGCAATTGCCAATTATTTCACAATTGATTTCTGTAGTTTTTCAGTCTCTGGTTCAGGTAGTTTGTCGCAATTGATAGGTATATTTCGCAATCGCCGGAGGAATTTCACAATCACCAAAGGAATTTCGCAATCGCCAGCACATTGCCGCAATTGACAAAATAATTTCACAATTGACAATAGTTTACCGCAATCGCTTGGAGAATTTTGCATATGATAGAAGAATTTCGCATCTGACAGAAGAATTTTACAATTGCTTTGTTTCATCATTTTATTAATCATATCTGGTTTTTTCTCTCAGTTTCTGCGCAAGAATGAGCAAATGACATATAGAAAAAAAGGAAAATCAGACGTATCCCAGGTTCTAGATCACTAAAAGCAACCATAAGAAGAATTGTTCAATGCCACATGCAATGAAAGGAAATCTTGGAAATTGCAGCTGAAGATCAAAGCGAATCTTTTAACAGGTATCTTGATTCTTTCAAGCGTTTTGCAGCCAAATACAAAGTTACCATTAGCCTTAGCGGTCTTAATAATCTAGGTGTTTCTGAATATTATTCATTTTGATTGTTAGGAGTTTTCGTTACTAATAGCTTCTTGACATCTTGTGGTGTGGAAACAGTTTTAACAAAGCCAACTAAAAGCAACTCATTTCTCTTTTTGGTGCTTAAAAATAAAAGTGTATGCAAAACATCATAATCTCACTTTTTTGATTTGGTGCTTAAAATTGACATGGTGATTAACAATTGAACAAGTCAAAAAATCTTTGAATTTGGTGCATCTAAAATTGAGCAAAACAATCTCATCTTTCGATTTGGTGCATAAAATTGACGTGGTGGTTAACAATTGAACAAGGCAAAGAATCTTTGAACTTGGTGCATCTAAAATTGAACAAGCAATCAACATTTTGTTTGGGCTTAAAGTTGAACTCGCATGCATGTATGGATGATAGCTCAGTTCACATTTGATATCTTGGTTCTTAAATGATTAACCTTGTGTCTTGAGTCTTTGGTGCACCTGCACAATCTATTAGATTAACAACCTTTATACCTTTTTAGAGAGGTTTGTCTAGGGAAAGCGCTTCTTCCTCATAGGATGACCTTAAACCAGTATTCCTTTCGATTGGTATATAAACAAGACGTGGGCCAAACCTATGTCTTATATCTAGCCAAGCTCAGCGAGGTGTGTTGATGATAGCCTAGATCGGGTGAAGTATCCCTAAGTAGCTAGCATGGTCAACTAGGCTCTTAAGTGAGTCACACACGTACAAACCGATTGGATAGACTCCACGGACCTTACTACAAACCAGTTAATTAGAGTACCTGTTTCACCTCCAAACAAGTGTCTTATTATAGTGTAAGGGGTCGCAGAATTCCCCCCAAGATTCCCAACACATGTGTTCAAGGATATTGTGTTGATGAAAGAGATCTTCATTAGTACAAAAACAATATCTAGGAAAGGCAAAAACACAGGCACCTACGTTGTGGATCTTCGTGTCCTAGTAGCGTGACAATTGTTGTGTGATCTGACAAACATCAAAAGTATTGGGCCTATTATATTGCATCTTGAAGCTAATTGACCTAGATTAATTTGACTGTCTCTGTTTCGGTCATGTGAAAACATTGCAACTTGGAAAAGTTGTAGAACATACACTTTTTATTCTTGGATCTTCAAAACACTGTGACTATTGTGCTTGCTTGTGTAATCAGTTCTCAAAATGCAAAACCTACATCTCACACTGTCAAAACGAGTCAAATGTGTTCAAAGTCTAGGGTATCAACGAAAATCTATTCCAGAATCAAATCATTGTTCTAGAAAGATCATTTTATCATACAGATTCCCAAACTTCTATCATTTTTCAAGACTGTCACTCTTTGTCGTAATTGACAAAATTTTGCCGCAATTGACAAAATTTTACCACAATTGAGCCTTTTATTGCTACAATTGATCCTTTTATTTCCACAATCGACCATGCATTCTGCCACAATGGGTGGAATTTTTCCGCAATTGACCTATACACCTATGCATTTATTCTATCAGCATAATTGGATTCCTCTATCAGAACTCTGAATTTTTATTAGTCTTAAACCTTGGAAAAGATTCCCTATTTTTTGTGAAAGGTCAGTGTACACATCTAAGGAAATAACGAAGAATCAATGTGAATCTCAAAACATCTAGGATCATCCCTCTTTGATAGTTTGACTATAATTTACCATTGTTAGTTCAAAAGTTCAAATTAGACTATCTTGATCCCATTATCTCAGCTTCATCAATCTTTATCAGCAACTTTGTCTCATCTAAGGAAAGAGTTAGAATCAATATCTTACATCACCAATCTCTGAGATTAAGAGAAGTCAAAATGTATTCCTAGAATTACCCTTGTTGAAACAGGTACTAAGACTCTCCTCGAGAGGTTATCCCTTTTGTTTGCTTTATATCACTCATTTTAGTTCAAAAACTTGATAACATCGTGTCTTTCACACCCTATGGAAGACCTTATACTAGGTCAAAGGCTATAACCCAACCAGATGAATCCTACATTAACCAATTTCCCTCATGGAAAAAAGAGCAAGAGGACTACCCATTCAAAAACATTGATCCCACTCTCTACATTGAGAACGCGCATACTATTCCTCATGGTTCCCGTAGACCAACTATATTTTAAGATGTCACAGAGGAAGAGCTCAAATATATAGAGAAATATGCTTATTCCACACAAGTGGTTGATGTTGTCGTGGAAAGAAACCCTGAAAGATTTCTATCCATGTTGAGAAAAAAGGGAGTCAATCTCCCCACTGAATTCATCGTATCAATAATATGGCCTGAAAAACCCACTATTAGGACAAAGTACAACTCAAACCTCTCAAATGGATCCTATGGTGTCTCGAGTCTTGTCTCTGCCATCATCAACAACCATGATATCAGCACAGACTTTGTCAACCCAAACTAGCTCTTCCAATCAAGCTAGTACATCATCCACCCAAAACATGATAGGATCCCAACTGAGTGGACCCCTGGTACTAGTTTATCTCAAGCATCAACCTCATGGCCTTTTACATCAAGCGCTCAAGCTGTCTCATCAATTCCCCAAATGAGAAATAATCCATTTGTGTGTACTCAAACACTGTAGTCTATCCCCTCTAGCTTTGGACTTAATACTTCGCTCCCACACGAATCAATCTTTGTGGGTCCGACATTCAATCAACGTCTACCAAAAGCTACACCTTTATTCCAATAGGGATCCCAACAACATTAGAAACAAAAACCTTGGATCAATTAGATTCCCCAATATCAAAACCACACACTGGGAAATCAATACCAAGTCCCAAGGAGATCATATGTCCCAATGCAAGGAACACAAAGGCGAAGCCTTATACCTACCATGACATAGATATTCAATGTCGGGAATATTCCTCAATCTCCAAAAGACATGCTAATACAGCAAGTGCATAATCTACAAATGCAAATGATTGACATGCAAAATCAAGGACAAACCAAGTCTTATACAACAGAGGACTTGTACCCATACCCATTTGATCACTCATTGCACATGTCTCCATGTCCCACATACTTCTCGATGCCTAAATTTGACAAATACAGAGGCAGTACCAATCCTGTAGAGCATATCAGAGAATTCTTTGCTAGCTGCATTGAAGTCACACATGATGAAACTTACCTAATGTGACTGCTTCCACACAGTCTAGTCGGACTAGCAATGGAATGGTTCTCACACTTACCCCATGGCATTCAGTCTTGGGGAGAATTGTCCAAAAAAATTATTGCTCACTTCCATCATAACATCGAACGCAAGGTCAGTATCAAGGACCTCTATGACATTAAGCAAAAAGATGGAGAATCCTTTGTTAAATTTCTACAAAGATAGAGGAACAATGCGAACAAAATAATGTATGATGTGCTCGAACATGACCTAATAGTCATGTTCATTGACAATCTAATCCCACATATTGCATTCACAATAGAACTCCATCTCGCTCCAAATTTCAATCAACTTATAGAGCGAGGAGTTAGATGTGAGAAAAACTTGGTCAAGAGAGGAATCATTGTAGATCCTACCCAAACAAACAACAATAAGAATGCAATGGATAAGGCCAAATGGTGGAATAAGAACAAAAATGTCACCAACGATGGTGGCATTGACGTCAAAATAGTCAATTATGCTCAACCCAAGGTTTCACTACAAGGAGCAACCATGATGAATCAAAAACCCATGGTGCACACTCAACAAAAAAATAATCAGATTCAAACACCCACTGCTCAAGCAGCAGTTGTGTCCAACAATCAACCCAACGCGCAACACCCACAAAGGTTTCCTTTTCCTAAACTCGACTACACACCATTAGGAGATTCGATAGAGTCAACACTAAAAAAGTTGATTCAAACCAATAATATCACTCTACCCAAAATCAAAGAGTACGAACATGGTGCTATGAAACCCAAGTGGTGGAATGATAACAACTTTTGTAAGTATCATCGGGTGAAAGGACACAAGACATCCAACTATTACCGATTGAAAAATGCCATACAAGATCTAATCGACCAAGGGATAATTGATGTTACAAATACCAAATCCAAGGGTACAACCAATTACACTATCTTCAATGATACATTTCATGATCATAATAAAGGGAAAGCCTCTGTGTCTGGTGGACAGTCTAAGCAAGTGAACTATACCTATGCCAGCTCTTATAGCACCATAAATTTCATAAATCCTTCAAATAGCCAAGTTGCTACAATTACTATCAGAGATACCAATGCCAAGTGTGTTGTCACAACATGACATTCCAAGGTTGTTTTTTAAGGAATACCTTCCACCTTAGCCACGCCAGCTAATCCCACAACAACTTCCAATCCAAAAACCAGTCTAGTGGATCAGCTAAAGTGCACACCTACCCAAATCTCCATGTTCGACCTATTGTGCATATCCCTATAGCACAAGAAAGCTTTGGATCAAGCCCTTCAAAATGTATCAGTCCCACGGGACATAACTTCAGAGAATTTCCAACCAGACATAACTTCAGAGAATTTCCAAACCATGTTCAACTACATCACTACCAACAAGCATGCTACATTTATAGACCATGATGTGTCGCCACATAAGCTGTTGCAAAATGATCCCCTACATTTGTTTATCCAAGTGCATAAACACACGTTCTGAAGAGTCATCATTGATAGCAGGGCTAGGTTAAACATATGTACTCTTAAAGTGTTAAAAAACTTAGGCTATTTAATATAGCATTGATGTCACCAGGAGGATATATCAGGGCATATGACAAGGAAGAAATATCATCAAAAGGTATCCTCATTCTACCAGTCAGGATAGGGCCAGTCATAAAGAGCACTCCATTCAAATCCTAGACCTTGATTTGGGATATAACATGTTGCTTGGGACGCCGTGGATACATTAAATGCAAGTTGTCCCTTTAACTTATCATTGGTGCATCAAGTTCCCATACCAAGGAGAAGAGATAATCATTGAAGGAGATCCCAACCCCTTCCAATACTGCACCACCATAAGAAGCAATACAAATAATCAAGTGCCTTCAAATCAGGAAGCAAGTATTCCTTCAACCTCTGATTTTGTTCCTAAAGACATACCAAGAAAGGCGGGTAAGATATCAATCAAAGACAAAGGGTGAGTTATAATTATGAGGAATTTTTTACCATCACCAACATGCCTCAAAATCCTAGATCATATGGCATGCCCCGACCGATGGAAATACATGAAACTCTGAAACCAATGTTATTCAAGTGTCCACCAACCACATTTGTCAAATGGGGAGAAATAGACAAAGAAAACCCCTTCGATTTGGACATCAAAACTTGGTTGTATAAAGACTCTCAAGAGACATCTCAAGCACATATACCTTTGTCACAATATGGAGCTGACTTCACTATGCTGCAGAAATATGGTTATGATGGTAAGACTGGTCTGGGGGCAAGATAATAAAGATTAATGGAACTGTCTTTACCGCCAACCCAAAGAAAGAAAAGAGGGCTAGGCTATGGTAGAAACAAAACCAATACAACCATTTGAGATATACTCATAGACTGACAACAGATTACAGAATTAAATTAGGGGCAAAATTTAGAACATGCCCTAATCAACAATAGACTCTAGCAATTATTTCCATCAAAAGTGGAACCCTCTAATTCCCAATTGAACCTTAATCAGACTATCCAGGATGATATGTAAAGTGAGACATCTAACAAGCATTCTAGAGTGACTGATTCCCACAAGTATGAGTTGCTATCTCTTCGTAATTCTGAGTCACCCATCCCTGACTATTCCCCTCAATCCGTTAGTACCATACACCTTGATGAAATTTTTGACCAAGTGAGCATAGAAGACCAACCCTGTATCGATAAACATGTCAATGTCAATTCCTTACGTGGTGCATCCACATCCCATTATGATTTTGTCGTAACTATCACCACGCTTCTGTTCTCCCAAACAGAGTCATCCCCCCCAAGCGGACCTTTGTCTAGTCTACCTCGAACTGATAGAATGGGACCAACAAGGACAACCTGACATATATATCTTTGATAATGATGAAGTCATCGTAGACTTCATGGGTTTTCAAGAAGGCATACCATCAGGAGACCACAAAGCAGGCTTCTCCTTTAACCTGGACAGATCGACATAATTTGGGGAGGAGGCTCCTCTTTCCAGTCGCTAAAACAAAATCAAAAGCAAAAAAGAATAGTTAGTAAGTGAAAATTGAAAGGCACTTTCTAACCATAAAAATGAGAAAAAATAAAGGACGTATCTTCTGGTGAAAACCTCTCTAAGGCGCCAGAGGATGGAAAGATGTAACTCCTCCCCTTAATAGAATAAAAGTCAGTGCTAATAGCAAAAGAAACAGAGGAATTCAATATAGGGGATGAAAGGAACCCTAAAAATATCTATCTGGCTAAATCACTTACATCTGAGGAAAGAGAATGGTTCATTAGTTTCTTCAAGGAAAGACAAATCAACTTCACATGGTCTTACCCAAACATGCCAGGTTTGGATCCAGAGCTAGTGCTACATCATCTGCCATTGTTACCAAATGCAAACCCTGTTAAATAAAGATTAAGAAAGATGCATATGCACATCGCTTTACTTGTCAAAGCAAAATTGAAGAAACTCTTAGATGCGGGCTTCATAAGACCAATTCCATATGCGGATTGGATATCAAATCTGGTGCCAATAACAAAACACAATGGTCAAATCCGTATATGCATAGATTTCAGAGACTTGAACAAGGCTTGTCCTAAGGATAATTTTCCTCTACCAAACATTGACATGATAGTTGACCTGGCAGCAGGGCACCAAATGTTGTCACTCATGGACAGTTTCTCTGGATATAACCAAATCAAGATTGCACCGGAGGACCAATAGAAGACAACATTCACATGTGCCCTGGGAACATACTACTGGAACATGATGCCTTTTGGCCTCAAAAATGTAGGTGCAACTTATCAAAGGGCATGACCACGATCCTTCATGATCTAATTCATAAAATAATGGAAGATAATGTTGATGACATACTAGCCAAATCAATGCTAAGGGAAACTCACCTACAAGTTTTGGGTCTGATATTTGATCGAATGCAAGAGTACAAGGTAAAACTTAACCAAAGAAGTGTGCATTCAGAGTTACTACTAGAAAGATCCTTGGATTCATTTTATCACACAAAGGAATCGAAGTAGACCCAAAAAAGGTTAAGGTCATCTTCGACATGCCACCACCAACAAAATTGAGATAACTATGGGGTCTACAAGGCAAACTGCAATCTATCAGACGATTCATTGCCCAACTAGCAGACAAGTGTCACCCATTCCAACACCTACTACATAAAGACGTGATCTTTATATGGATAGAACAATGCGAGAAAGTGTTTCAAACCTTCAAATATTATCAATTGAATTCCCTTATATTGGTGCCACCCATTCCAGACAGGACACTCCTCTTGTATATCTAAGCAACAGAGTCAGCACTAGGTGTTCTTTTGGCACAACATGATGACCAGGGAAAGGAAAGAGCCATTTACTACCTCAGCATAATATTGGTGTTTTACAAGCTAAATTATTCAACAATTGAAAAGTCATGTCTTGCAGTTGTCTTTGCTTCCCAAAAGTTAGGACATTACATGATAAGTCATCAAACAAAGCTCATAGAACACATAGATCCATTGAAGTACTTGTTGAGTAAAGTAGCACTAACAAGATGACACGCCAAATGGGTCATGATCTTAAGTTAATTTGAAATAGAGTACATGGATTGAAAGGCTATCAAAGGGCAGGTAATTGTGGAGCAATTAGCAGAGGCATCAATACAAGATCATTAGCCTATAGTGTCTGACTTTCCAGATGAATTGATCCTCACAGTATAACTGACAATAGAGGTCTGACAATTATTCTTTGATGGATCATATACGAACCATGGTGCATGAGTAGGGATAATACTCATTACTCCACATAATGATGCAATTCCTGAGTCTTTCTGACTCAAATTTTCATGCATGAACAACATAGCTAAGTATGAAGCTCTAGTCATCGGATTGAAGACAATTATACAATGGAGGATAAAGAACCTAAGAGTCTATAGTGATTCCCAATTGGTCATCAGTCAAGTCAACAACAACTACATGACAAAATACGAAAAACTCATCCCATATAGAGAACTAATGGACAAGTTGTGGGCTTCTTTTCATTTCATTATATTTGAGTTGGTTCCAAGGGTTCAAAACAAAGCAGCGAATGTGATGGCTACTCTAGAATCCTTAATCAGCATGTCAGGTAACGAAACCAGATTCCAAATTTTGGTAGAATAATTAATGATACTGGCATATAAAGCTCCAATAACATAGTCATTGTGTGTCCTTGTTGGTCTTGAGTCCCTTTAGTACCATGACCTATATAATTACCTCCAAAAATTACCCTACCACCCGACTTGTCTAGAAACCAAAAGAAGTCACTCATCCGACAAGCCTCTAGGTACACCCTTCTCGCTAATACTTGTGTGTGTATTTTTTGGATCTACAAGCTGCAACACAACACTTCAATATGTCATTAGATTAGTGATAAAACATGAAATATTAAGAGAAAAGCATATATAAATCACAAAAACTGACATATTGCTTCCTATCTAAGAAGAGTTTGATAAATGCTATAATTTTCCCTCAGATTATGCATAAATCAGTGACACATTCATGCTTAGAATGAAAGATTCAAGTAAAATGCAAGCTAAATGATAAAGTAAAGTTCATTTTAGTGCTCCAAATGAAAGATTATGAAATTCTAAGAATGTTGAGCTAAAATGCATTAAGAAATTAGGACAACATAAGTTTACAAATGAAATTCTAAAATTAGGAGCCCATTGAGCTCAAAATTCATCCCTTTTATAGAAGAATTTGAGGAATGAGAGGTCAAGATTGATTTGTGAAGAGAGGTGGAGATTTAATCTTTGGTGCTCCATGTGAGGTGTGTATGCACCCTAAAATGGTCGCCTAGACTTTGGGCCCCATTTATCATTTTATCAAATTTTCTGAATCAATGCTTTGGAACATTTTCAATTCAAATCAATTTCCTTGATCAAATTGTAATTAATTCAATTATTCAATTATTTCAATATTTCCTAAGGTTTGACCATTTTTATTTAATTAAAAGATTTAATCTCTCTTTTAATTAAATAAAATTCCTCTTATTTAATTAAAAGATTTAACCTCCCTTTTAATTAAATAAAATTCCTCTTATTTAATTAAATTCAATTTCCCCCATTTAATTAAATAAAATTCTTCTAATTTATTTAATTGAAAGAAAACCTCTCTTTTAATTAAATAAATAAAAATCCCTTTTTCTTCACATCTTTCTAAGTGGTGGGTTTTTGCCTCTTAATCATAGCCTTTGATTTTTGTCTCTTAATCTCAATCGTTCACTTTTCTTTAAAAGGAGACCTCTCCTTCTCATTTTGATATTAGAGTTTTTA
>MU224267.1:6964587-6994279 GCA_018584345.1 Thuja plicata
ATGCATTGTTATCATTTAGATTAATTTCATTTTATGCATTGCAATCATATAGATTAGATCTCATTTTCATGCATTCGAATCTCTCATTTCATGGTGTATTTGCAATAGACACAACTAGGTCAATCTGAGGACCTTCATTTTACATTTTTACACATCCATGACTAGAGAGCTATGGATCGATATTTGAGGCCTCATTCTTGAGCAACCTTGAATGGAAGGATTCATAGAAGTGTGACACAATTATAGCACACAAGGTGATCCAAGTGATTTAACTCTCATTGGCTAATGGATTGACTTTCTATTTTTCAAGTGAGGTTTTTAATTAGGAGATTTATTTAATTCCTTTTAATTAATTACTTTAGCCATGTATTTAATTGTTTTGTTTTAATTAAATAGACCAATATAATTAATATGAGTTAGTGATGAAATCACTTTGATTTTTAGGACATTAAATTGATTTAAATGAATTATGCCAATTAATTGAGTAATTGTTCTAACATAATTAAGGGTATGATCACACTTAGGGCAAATAGGATCTCTGGTTAGAGCAGACCAAATTAGGATGGTTACATTCGCCCCTCTTTGAATTAATGTGTGAGTAGCACATTGATTCAAAGAATGTCTTATGTTAACTTTAGAAAGTTTGAGAATTCCGCACTTAATTGAATGAAATGTCTGATGAGATCAGTCTCACACTTGATTGAACTAAGACTGATAGTATTGACTTTAAACTTGATCGAACAAAGTTCAATAAAACAAAGATCTTAAAGATACCAATTCTGAACTTGATCGAATGATAATTGATAATACTGACTCCAAACTTGATCGAACGAAGGTCAGTACGAAGCTGCTAAGAGCTCTGAGGTATCAATTTTTGAACTTGATCAAACGAGAATTGATAATACTAACTCCAAACTTGATCGAACGAATGTCACTATGAAGCTGCTAAGAGCTTAATAAAGATCTGAGAATATGTAGACATGGATATCCGGCTTGTTTAGCGTTGAAGTCTTCTATCCAACAGTCCCAACTTGATCGAAGAAAAGTGACATGCCCCTAGTATTTTGATGATGAAGTCATTTTGATGCTTTTGAGCAAGAATTTGATTGATTTTAACTATGATCATGCCCCCTCGGGAACGAAAACAATTCTATGATGATAGAACTTGCTTCCTCACTCTCTGATGCTGAATTTGAAGATGTCAAAACCTGCACCTCTGCAAAGCAAATGTGAGACAAATTGAAGTTGGTACATGGAGGCGATGCTAATGTACTAAGAGTTAAGGCAGAAAGCCTAAGAGGTAAATTTGATGACCTAAGAATGAGAGAAGGAGAAAATATCACTTAGTACAGCTACAGAATAAGAGATGTACTCAATGATATTCGAGGAGTTGGAGGTGTACTTGAAGAAGAGACAGTGGCAAGTAAAATCCTAAGAACCTTACTACCTATTTATGCTATTAGAGTATTTTCTATACAAGAAATGATAGCAGTAGCAAATAATAATGTCACTCTAGATAGTTTGGTTGGAAGACTTATTTCATTTGAGATGAATAACTTTGATAACAGTGTCTTACCATCTATTGAGTTTGCATTAAAATCTTCTTTAAAAATAAGTAAGTCAAGTCATAAACACACTATGATAAATGATAATGAAAGTGATAGTGATGACCAAGATCTTGATGAGATTGAAGAACTAATGGTTGAAGATTGCAGAGAGGCAGAGGTAGATACAAAGGTAAATTACCACTTGTATGTTTTAATTGTAAATAGATTGGACACTTTGCTGCTAGATGTGCTAACAAAATAAAAGATGACAGAAGTAATGACAGATCATATGAAAATAAGTTTGATAGAAGTGATAATAGAGATTATCGAAGCAACTGACAATCTGAAAAAAGAGATACCCGAGACTACAAGGATAAAGGGAAGAAAGCTTGTTACCTGACTGAGAACAAAACTGGAGACACTGATACCGAATCTGATGAAGACATTGAGATGGTATTTTTGGCCATGAGGGATGATTCAGATGAAGAGGGAAGGTATGTTGAGACTGCACTCACATCTAGGGTTAGTAAGAATGATGTCTAGATTATAGATAGTGGTTGCACTCACCACATGACCTGCGATAAACAAAAGTTTGAAACTTTTGAGTATTATAATGGTGGATCAATAAGAATGGGTAATGACTCACCTTGTCCAGTTGAAGGTAAAAGAACCATAATGTTAAATAACCTGATCAAATGTGAAAATGCATACTGGATAAAAGGACTTAATTATAATCTATTGAGTGTTTCACAACTGAATAACACAGGTCACCGAGTAGCATTTGAGAACAAAAAGGCAAAGATCTTTAATGAATCAGGAAGGTTGATCAGAACTGGTGAACAAATAAAAGGTAACCTATTCTATCTTGATGATATAAACACCACTTGTTTAATGGATAGAAACAAAGACATATGGTTGTGGCATAAGAGATTATGTCATGTGAATTTTGACAACATGATTAAGATAAGCAATAAAAGGAAAGTAAGAGGCTTACCGAGCATGTCAAAGCCCGAGCATATCATGTGCAAGAATTGTCAAAAAGGGAAGATGACAAATTGTAGTTTCAAGAGAAAAACCCATACATCTAATGTTATTCTAGAATTATTCCATACTGATCTATGTGGACCCATGAGAACGAAGAGTTATTATGGTGATAAATATTTTATTCTCTTTATTGATGATTATTCTAGAATGATGATAGTTATGTTCTTAAAAGAAAAATCAGAAGCATTCAAGATGTTAAATGGTATAAAGATATTATAGAAAAACAAAGTGGTAAGGAATTAAAATGCTTAAGATCATATAGAGGAGGAGAATTTGTTTCTAATGAATTCACTAACTTTTGCAATGCGCACTGAATTAAAAGACATGTTTTTGCACCAAGAACACCACAACAAAATGGGATTGATGAAAGAAGAAATAGATCCATTGTTGATTATGCAAGAACACTGATGATTGAGAAAATAATCACTCAAAAATTCTGGAGGGAAGCTGTCAGTAGTGTTGTCTACACATTGAACAAAGTACAATTGAAGATTTACACCAAAAAGACACCCTATGAGCTATGGTATGCATACACACCCAATGTAAGTTACTTCATAATCTTTGGAAGTCAAGGTTATATTTTGAAAGATGATAGAAATGGAAATCTTGACTCCAAAAGTGAAGAAGGAATCTTTCTAGGGTATTCCACCAAAAGCAAGGCTTATAAATGTCTTAACAAGTCCTCTAACAAAATCATTGAAAATGCAAATGTCAGAATAGATGAATATGCAGAGAAAATGACGAGGAAAGCAGAAAAGAACCAGAAGATTACAATAGGTTTGTTTACAATGAAGAACCTGACACTCTTCCCAAGCAATAGTGTATCACTCTCGAGCAACAGAACATTGCACCTGAGCATCAGGCTGCAAATACCAAAAATCAGGAAATTGCTCTAAATGATGTTCCAAGCAATGGAGATCAAAATGAAGGTCAAGATGATGATGAGAATGATGAACAAAGAGTTGAATCGATACTTTCCAAGTATGTCAGAAGACATCATCCATAGAACCAGATCATAGGAGACAAGAAGGTTGGAATGAGAACTAGAAGTAAGTCACTAAACACTAGATGTTTAATTTATGATTTTGAGTCTAAATCTGTTAATACTGCACTTGAAAATAAAGAATGGGTCAGTGCTATGAATGAATAAATAGAACAGATTAAGAAGAACATGGACATGGACATTAGTTCCTAGACCAGATGACAAGAATGTCATCGGAACCAAATGGATATTCAGAAACAAGATGAATGAGAATGGAGAAGTTAGAAGGAACTAAGCAAGGTTAGTATGCAAGGGGTATGAACAAGAAGAAGGTATAGAACATGGTGAAACCTTTGCACCCATTGCTAGAATAGGAGTAATAATTTTACTTACTTATGCTACATTCAAAGGATTCAAGGTATACCAAATGGATGTCAAATCTGCATTCCTAAATGGAATACTAGAAGAAGAGGTATACATTGAACAACCATAAGGGTTTGTTGATCCTAACAAGATAAACATGGTTTGTAGACTACACAAATCCTTGTATGGATTTAAACAAGCATCTAGAGCCTGGTATGAAATACTTCACTCCTATCTCATAAGCATTGGATTTGTAAGAACAAGTGAAAATAGCAATTTGTACTTAAAATAAGATATTGATGATAACATTTCAATTGCTAAAATATTTGTTGATGATATCATATTTGGGGGTAATGATATGTTATGTAAATCTTTTGCTAATGAAATAAGCAAAGAGTTTGAGATGTCAATGTTTGGGGAGATCAAATTATTTCTTGGTATACGGATTCTTCAACAAGATGCAAGCATATATATCACACACTCCAAATGCATTAAGGAAGTGTTGAAGATATTCAAGATGGAAGAATCTAACCCAGTTGGAACACCTATGGAAACCAGATGTAAGCTGACAAAGGAAGATAAGTCAAATGAGGTAAATCAGACCTTGTATAGATCAATGATTGGAAAACTAATGTATGTTGTAGATACTAGACTAGATATAACACATGTTGTTGGAATAGTTGCAATATTCTCTACTAATCCCAAAGAATCACACATGACTACTATCAAGAGAATTCTAAGATATCTAAAGTACACAGAGGACTATGGCTTATGGTATAAAAGAGAAGACAAATTTGAGCTTCAAGTCTATACAGATGTTGATTGGGCTAGAAACTTAGATGACAGGAAGAGCACAACTGGAGGAGCATTCTTCATGGGTGACAGACTTGTCACATGGATAAGAAAGAAGCAAGGATGCATCTCACAATCTACTGCAGAAGCAAAATATGTGGCTGCTGATGCAAATTGCTCTAACATTGCATGGATCAAACAGTTACTGGAAGGTATGAATATGAAAATTCTTGAACCAGTGATTATCTATTATGATAATACCAGTGCAATAAACATACCAGAGAATCCAGTCATGCATGCTAAGACTAAGCATATTGCAATCAAGTATCATTACTTAAGAGAATAAGTACAAGAGAAAGAGGTGATACTAGAATATGTTCAATCCAAGGAACAATTAGCTGACATATTCACAAATCCAGTACCTAAAGATACATTTGAGTACCTGAGAAAGAGGCTAGGGGTCCAACCCTTGTCTATTGGTTGGTAAGCTGACTAGGAAGCTGCATCATCCCACACACAATCAGAAGATCATTCATGTTGATGCAAGCAAAGAGATGGACTACAAAAGACACATTAGTACACATAAAGGTACATATCTGCATCAAACACCAGAGTCATTGTATTGTTGATGGATAGGGAAATTCAAGGAGTGTATTATAAAAAGAAGAAAGGATATAACTTTGGCATTGTTGTCAAAGGGAGAGATTATGGAGAGATTACATATGAAATATCCATCATGATTATCAAAAGGGAGAGAAGTATCCTAAGGGAGAGATGACTTAAGGGAGAGAGTTTATATCTATTGATGTCAAAGGAAAAAGAGATGATCAAGGAGAGGAACAGTCAAAAGGAGAGCCAACATCACAAAAGAGATTCTACAACACAGGGAGAGACAAAATTAAAAGATTTCTACATCTATTTGATGAAGGGATTGAAAATTGAAGAAAGTACTCTGCAAGATACAAATATAAGCTGGAAGATCTTATCGAGAGCAGACATTTGTATTGGTTATAGAACAATAAGATTGGTAGATTGATGAACTATAACATATATATTTTATATTGTATTAGTAGTAATGTACTTTGTTGCTATCAATGCCAAAGGGAGATATTGATGAACTATAACTGATTGAATTTTTAAAAATGTTAATTTGATGATCACCAAGCTACAGAAAGTTAATGCAAAACATTAAATCAGTTAATGCATTATATTGTCATTGATGTCAACTTGATATAATGTGATTGGTTATATACATAGTGTCAAAGAATTTGAAGAACTAGAGAGATAAAGGTTATGCTATCAGTAATGCATAAAAGTTCAGTATACACTAAGTGACAACAAACACCGATGGCCAGTGCACCCCGACGGATAGAGAACCCTGAGAGGAAAGTCACAATGATACCCGAGAAAGCATTACCGACAAGAAGAATCACAATGTTACCCAATGGACAGACAACCCCGATGGACAAATAACCCCGATGAACAAAGATGCCCGAGGAAAATTGAAGTCTAGACTGAGCTAACAAGGAGTTAAACACCGAAAATAACTGAAGTTCAGAAATGACAAAAGACTTAGCTGGAAAAAGCTAAAGATGGAGTTAACTGGTTGTTTACATTGTTTTCATCGACAAGTTAAAAGCCAGAGATAAGCGAGAGTTTTAAAGCTATTTTATTCCATTTTTCTAAGAGAAATCTACGGGATAAAACTGATGTAAAGCTTTAAAGCAAGAAAGACGAGAATTGCAGATCAAACCAAGAACAAGAAAGTCAAGGACTTAGAAATAATGAATTTATGTCTATAAAGAGACAAGCTAATTCATTATGAATTAGGGGTGAATAAAGAAGAGGGTGCTGAAGAGATGCTGGTGAAGAACGACTTCATACAATCCTGATCAATCAAGCTAAAGAATAGAGCTAAAGATTTCAGCAGACACCGAGAAACAGAGAAGCACAACATCACTAAGCAGAAAGAAGTGGAGCAAAGGTATTGAATAGAGACATTGATAAGAAAGGTATTACGAGCTTACAATAGATCTGAACATCTGCAAATTATAGTTGTTATATGAACAGATCATATACTATTTCAGTTTAACCATTGATTCAGAAAGTCTCTTAATCGAGAAGGATCTAAACAAATCCTTTATATATTGAGATACATCCCAAGGAGTATCAAAAGGTTAATTCATGAAGATAACATAGTGAAATGTCAGATATTAAGTGATTAACTGTTAGTGACAAATCCTCCAACAAGGTCGCACTTAACAGTGTGTTTGTAACCTTTAACAGGGTTGGCTCTTCACCGAGCTCACTTCAGAAGAGTGAAAATTTTGGGTTACCGAAAGAAAATGTTGAAAGATATCAGAGGGAATATTGATGAGGCTATTAATATTCATTGTGACAATTCAAGTACTATCAATATTTCAAAGAACCCTGTGTTGCATTCAAAGACAAAGCATATTTCTATTAAATATCATTCTTGAGAGACAAGGTCAGTGAGAAAGAAGTTAGTTTGGAGTATGTATCTACAAAAGAGAAGATTGCAAATATTTTCATGAAGCCCTTGCCAAAGGATAATTTTGAGTATTTAGAGATGCATTAACTTGCATCAGTTGAGTGTACTTATAGATTATCACTACTCTGGATCGATGTTTTGGTGGCTACTCCTTAGGGGGGATATTGGTTAGTGGTTGAGACATTTTATTCATATTTTTGGCCTATATGACTTAGTACATACATGTGCCTTTGTCATTGATGTCAAAGGGGGCGATACTCATGTGAAAAACTAGTATTTTGGCGAGAGATAGTCATATGGGAGAGAGATTGTTTTATAATTGAGAAGGTTTGTTAGAGGTACTTTTAAACATATTGTGGATATTGCTGGTAGTTTTGTTAATATTGTTTCTTTGTTCATTGATTTGATTTTTCATGTCATATATTTCAATCAATGCCAAAGGGGGAGGTTATTGATATATTGTTGAGTACTATGCATATATGTGTTGGCAATAATGTTTTATCATTGATGTTAACATATTCCTACTGTTGGTGACAGTGTTCCTAAGATTTTCAATGAGAAGATTACTTTGGTACATATACTATATTGAATACAAGATATTGCAAAGGTACAAAGAGTTTCATTGATGTCTATAGTTGATCTATGTCAACTTATAGAGGTTCGCATGTTGATTTTAGTGAGCTATGAAGGATTTATAGGAGTGTGGTATTTTGGTTGTTTAGTCTGAGACTGTGTTTTAGTTATTAGGTTGGTGTGGATCAATTATGCAATATTCTGAGTTCCTAACCTAGTGGCAAGTTAAGGAGTTAGATGTATGTCCGCAGTTTGAGTGGTTCATGATTTAGATGCCAGAAAGCTAATTTTATTTTAAGATAGTGGTTGTTGTTTAGTGTTCCTAATGAACAGTGCAAAGGTGAGTATGAATTAAGAAGACAAAGGTGTTCATGTTGATGTCGTGGTATTTCATGTTGCTTTCTGATGTGTTTTTTTATCGTTTCCTATTATTGTTGTTGGATCACATTCGATTATATGATCGAGATTAAAGATTTTCATGTGGCCTATTGATGTTCTTAATTTGTATTGGATGACATGGTGGCATAGCGTGTTGTGAAGGATCGTGGCATAATTTATGGATATGGAGCATGTTTGAGGATGTTGTTATGGGTCATTGTTATGTCTTAGCCAACATTCAATGGATCACGTTGTGTATTGAGTTGTATTGAATTAATATTTTTTAATTAGGTCCCTGTCCAACCTAGTTGAGATGAATTGATGTAATGTATATAAATATGTAATCATTTGTGATTTCTAATGTGTGTAAATGTGTGGAAGAGTGTGTTTGATGCTGAGAGAAGAGGTATGAGTGAAATATGTAATTGACGTAGAGATTTGATGTAATTCATTAGAATTGTTTTGGCATATCAGATATGTTGTTTGTCAGTTCGTGATCTTGGACAGTATGTCCTTTATGATTTGAGATCAGAGATTGTTGTAAGTCAGTGAGCCTTCCATTGGGTTGAATCCCTTGTTGTATTTGAGTAGTGAGCTATAGGAAACGTGCCTGAATGCATGTGCATTCCCCATTGTAATACCCCTATTAGGGTATAGTTATTTTAACATATTACATTCATCTTTTGTGTTTGATCCCCACTGTGGTTTTTCCCTTAATAGGGTTTATTAGTGTTATGTGTTGATTATTGTGTTATGTTCCTGAATTCATGTTTATCATTCAAATCTAAGATTAATTTTGTAATTTGGTTAAAGGTCTTGAGTTTTTGGATACAACTAATTCACCCTCCCCCCTCTCAATTGTGTGTGCTACATTAATTCTAACAATTGGTATCAGAGTTAGTGTCCTATTTTTGAAGCTTAACCGCTTGAGGAGATTTATGATGTCAACCTTTAAGAAAGAGAGTCCAAGATTTGATGGAACAAGCTATGCTATATGGAAGTACCAGATGATTACACACTTGAGATGTATTGGTGAATAACATTGGGATGTTACAAAGAACTACAATCCTCCTACAGATCTTTCTACTGTGAAACTTGAGTAGAAGAAAGTATCCAAGTACAATGTGAGAGAAAAAGAAGCCTTGTTGAGTTCCATTTCATGTGTGTGTGTGTGTGTGTGTGTGTGTGTGTGTGCGCGCGCGTGCATGTGCGTGTGTGTGTTACGGGATTAGAGACTGCACATTAGGCATGGACAAATTTGGAAACATTACATGAAGGAGATACATTCATGAAGCAAGCTAAGTTGTAAATTCTGAAAGGAAATTATGAAGTATTGAAGATAAGCGAAGTTGGTAATATTACTACCTATGTGAATAAGATCACCAAACTTGTTTGTGCAATCATATGCGCTGGTGGAACCTTGGATTAAGAAGAGATTGTTTCCAAGATTATGAGATCCTTGCCTCCTTACAATCACAAAGTTGTTTCTATTAAAGAAATGAGAATTGTCACACCTATGACAAGAGATACATTGATTGGTAAGTTATCTGCTTTTGAAATGAGAGAATTTGGAGATAGTCTTCCTAAAGTTGAAACTACATTAAAATCTACTATTTCTAAGGATAAGAAAATATCTGATTCTAGAGAAATTTAATCTAAGTATGTATCTAGATATGATAAGGAATGGGAATAGATTGAAGAAGAAGAATTGAAGTTTGATGAGCTTGAAGCCCTAATTGCAAAGAGACTAGCTAAGGGGTCTGGTAAGTATCAAGGAAAGTTACCATTGAAACATTTTTCATGTAATAAGATTGGTCATATTTCTTCAAGATGTCCTAATAGAGAACATAAGTACAAGCCTAATAAATTTGAGTCTAAATATCAGAAGAAGTTTTATTATGCTACTGAGGAAGGTGTAAGTGATGACGAATCCAAAAATAATGAAGATAATATTTTGTTTATTGCTATGAAAGATGAAAATCCTAATTTGAATGAAGAGCAAGCCTTGATTTCATATGTGGATAAGAAGGATGAATGAGTTATTAACAGTGGATGTTCACAACACATGACCCTCTGACAAACAAATTTGTGAAATTGGAAAGGTATGATGGTGGTGGTGTCAGATTTGGTGATGACACTCCTTGTATGATCATAGGAAAAGGTTCTATTGCACTTGGTGGTAAGAATAAAAATGACGATGTTCTATATGTTGAAGGTTTGAAATATAACATTTTGAGTGTTGGGTAGCTAGATGATAAAGGTTATAACCTACAATTAGAGGATGGAATGTGCAAGATTATTGGAAGATATGGAATTGAATTGCCTCAGGGAGAAAGACTAAAGGTAATGTATTTCATTTGAACAATTTTGAGAGTAGACACTTGATTTCTAAGATTGATGACAGTTGGTCATGGTATAAGATATTTTGTCATGTGAAATTTAATAATATTGTGAAGATAAGTACTAAAAGAGTTGGTAGATATCTACTTAAACTTATGAATCCTGTTAATGCACTGTGTAAGAAATTTCAATTGGGTAAGTTGACTAAGTCTACTTTTAAGAGAAAGAATTATTCTTCAAGTAGAATTCTAGATTTGGTGCATACTGACTTATGTGGCCCTACAAGAATAAGAAGCTATTATGGAGACATGTATTTCAATCTAGGGCATACATGTGACCTCCTTGTACATTACACAAATTTTGTTTGGTCCTTACACTGATCCTTTATTGAATCCCTTTGGAGACAATGCTTTCCTTAGGACTGATCATTTTTATGGATTCACACAAAGATAATGCTTTCCATGAGATTGATTCCGTAAGATGCCCTTGTGCACAAAAAAATTTAAGCCCCTCCCCCCCGAGTGTAAGATTTTTACAAGCCACCCATGTGCGCAAACTTTGCAAGGTAGAATTGACTATCAGAGGACAACTTGTTAGACCATCAATTATCCTTCCCTTTTTCTTTGGGATGAGTGGAACTGGAATAACACAACTTGTAATCCTTTCTACTCTTCACCTACTCTTTTTCCTCCATGAATCACCTAGCATAACACACCTTGCTAACCTATTGGATTCATGATCTCACTCTCTCTTCCCTTCTATGCTCTCACAACTTTTCTAGTGGGTTAGATCATGGAGTGTTTTCCTTGGAGGCTTCTCTTTCCCTTTCCATGTGATCATTTAGGCTCTTGTAATGGATTTTTGAATATTATATTAGTGGTTGTGATGTCTTCTTGATCGAGGTCTATTCTACTAGTTGATTTGGAGTTTTGTTTACTGCCCCTTTTGTTTGTCTTTTATCTTTTTGATGATTATTGTCTTTTTTTTGTTCCCTTATGCGTAGATGTTTCAGATGAGATCCTTTATTTGGGGGCTTGTGTCCTTAAACTTAGTAATGTCTTATCTCTTTGTAGTTTTCCCATGATCATCTCTATCTCATTTCTTTCTCTTTTCATTCTCTCTCATCTCCATTACTATGAGCATGAGGTTGTCTCACACTCCCACTAAACTGGGGGCTAAATACACTGCCCTAAATTGTAAGCACTCATTTAGTGTTAAAATTCTAGATTTATTTATCACCCACCTTAGTGTCTTTCCATAACAAGAACTCATATAACACATAATGGACACCAAAATTCAAATATGGGTCCTTTATCATTTTCAATCTTCTTTAAAATTGAGGTAAGCTCTTATTTATAAGTTATTTATAAGTGTGCTCCTCTAATTTTCCTTCAATCCCATAATTAATTTCATCACCTAGGGACTATATTACCATTTTGTGGCCTTTGTGTTATGTCCTGACCTCTTAACTGGTTGTACCTTATAATTTCATATCCTCCAATTGCCCGGGACCCATGCTCCTGAATTGGGATTTGATTGGGTGGTACATAATATTATAATTCAGTAGGTCTCAACTTTAAACTAGGTCTCTATTTTGATAATTCAGTAGAGGATTATAATTTACAATCAGTGTACTTGAGTTTTAACTCTTGAGATTTTGTGAGAGGTGTATAAACACCCTATCTCTCTTCATTTTGGTAACTATGAATTATCAAGACTATCAAGCAATCAAGAGATTAGGAAAATTCAAGATTCAAATGCATGCATCCAAGAAACCAAACAATCAAGTCTTCTTCTTATGCATTCAAAGTGTTCTTCTCCATGGATCTAGCTTATTTCCCTCATTGAAGGCCTAAGAAAAGGAGTGTTCTATTAAGGAAGGAGATACACATAACTCTTCATTCAAGTCTCTCTCTCTCTCTCTCTCTCTCTCTCTCTCTCTCTCTCTCTCTCTCTCTCTCTCTNCCTCTCTCTCTCTCTCTCTCTCTCTCTCTCTCTCTCTCTCTCTCTCTCTCTCTCTCTCTCTCTCTCTCTCTCTCTCAATTGAGTATTGTGGCAAATTAAAACATCCATCACATAAGGTTATCTTTCATAATTTCTATTTGGGTTTTTATGTTAAGTCAAAACTATTACATCAACCTATTTGATCACATTTAAATAAGCATTTGCATTACCAAGGTATAGATCACTTTATTTTAAGATCTAGCCTCTACTACATGACAAAATGCTTTCATTTCTTTTATTTCATTTCAAGTTTGACTCCAAACAGGGGTTTGACTGAGGCAAAACCCTTTATCCCGATGAACTATAATTGATTGAATGCTTGAAGATGACAAAGTTGATAATCACCGAGATGCAGAAAGTAAATGCAAGACATTAAATCAGTTAATGTATTGTATTGTCATTGATTTCAACTTGATATGTTATGATTAGTCATATACATAATGTCATAGACTTCAGGAAATCAAAAAGACAAAGTTTTTGTCGTCAATAATCATGTACACCGAGTGACAGTAAACCCCAAGCACAACTGAAGTGTTGACTGACGACAACTGAAGTTAGGAAAATGACAAAACAACTTAGCTGGCAGGAGCTAAAGATAGAGTTAATTAATTATTTACTTTTTTTTCATTAATCAGTTAAAAGCTAAAGATAAGAAGGAGATTTAAAGCATGTTTTATTCCAGAAAACAAGGAGAGTTTTACGAATTAAAACTAAACAAGCATGGCGAGCTTTATGGATCAAGAATTGGTCAACGAAGAAAACAAGAAGGACAAGAATGGTGAAATCATGTCTATATAAAGAGACAAGTAATTCATTATCAAGGAGAGGAATGCTGAAGAGAATTCTAGTGAAGATAGAAGTCTTCATACAGATATGATCATACAAGTTGAAGAACAGAGCTAAGAATTCTGCAGACACCAAGCAATAGAGAAGCAACAACATTCACCGAGCAGAAAGAAGTGGAGCAAAGGAATATAAGAGAAACATTGATTAGAAGAGGTATTATGAGCTTACAATAGATCTCAACATCTACAAGATTAAGTTGTATTTATGAACATATCATATACTGATTCCGTTTAACCATTGATTCAAAAAATCTCTTAACAGAGTAGGATTTAACGATCCTTTATATATTGAAAAATATCCCAAGGAGTATCAAAAGGTTTTCATGTTGACATCATAGTGAATGCTAGGTCAAGTGATAAACTGTTAGTGATAAATCTTCTAACAAGGTCGCACTTAACAATGTGTTTGTAACCTTTAACAGGGTTGGCTCTTCACCGAGCTCACTTCAGAAGAGTGAAAATTTTGGGTTACCGGTCCCAAGTGGTTTTTCCCTTAACAAGGTTTCCACGTTAAAAATCCATGTGTCAAATGTGTATATGGTTCATTGCTTTAATGTTTTTCTTTACACGTTACTAAAATAGGATTGATCGGTAAACACTAAGTTATTTACAATATTTCGGTAAAGGTTAAGAAAAGATAGACTATTATTCGGTAAAGCTTAAGGAAAGGATAAAAAGTATAAAACACTAAGAAATATATACATGTTAGATTCACATAAGACATACATCTTGTAGGATTGAAGATAACTAGAGGTTTTATATTTGTGGAATAAAGTTTTGGATTGAATTAATGGATTAATTTTTGAGGCGACTGATTCACCCNCCCCCCCCCCCCCCCCCCCTCTCTCAGTAATTCTAACAATTTGTATAAGAGCTTGTGTGCTTAGAAAGGGGGTTTAAAAGACTCAAGCTAAAGATCACAAGATGAGAAAAAGGGATGTGCCTAAGTTGAACAAAGATAACTTTGCATCGTGGCAAAGCAGGATAAAACTCCACCTATCAGGTATTGGAAATGATGTCACTCAAAACTTAGATACTAAATTTGTGTTACCTACTGGACCTCTAACAATTGATCAATTGAGAGAAAAGCATGAACACAATTATATGATGATAGAATTTGATTCCTCACTCTTCGATGCTGAATTTGAAGATGTCAAATCATGCACCACTGCAAAGAAAATGTGGGACAAATTGAAGCTAGTACATGGAGGAGATAAAAATGTGCTAAGGGCTAAGGCAAAAATACTAAGAGGAAAATTTGATGACCTAAGAATGAAAGAAGGAGAAAACATCACTCAGTACAGTAGCAGAATCAAAGAGGTTGTAAATGCTATCCGAGGAGTAGGAGGTGTACTTTAAGAAGAAATAGTGGTAAGTAAACTTCTCAGAACCTTACTGCCTGTTTATGCTATTAGAGTATCTTCTATACAAGAAATGAGAGTAGTAGAAAAAAATGTTACTCTAGATAGCTTGATTGGTAGACTTATTTAATTTGAGATGAATAACTTTGACAACATTGTCTTACCAACTATTGAGTCTGAATTCAAATCTTCTTTAAAAATAAGTAAATCAAGTCATAAATACACTATGATAAATGATAGTGAAAGTGGTAGTGATGACCAAGAACTTGACGAGATTGAAGCACTAATGGATAGAAGATTGCAGAGAGGCAAAGGTAGATAAAAAGGTAAATTACCATTGGTATGCTTTAATTGTAAAGAGATTGGACACTTTGCTGCTAGATGTCCTAACAAAAGAAAAGATGACAGAAGCAATGACAGAACTTATGAAAAGAAGTTTGATAGAGGTGATGACAGAGATTACCAAAGAAACCAAAAATCTAACAGAAGAGACAACTGAGACTAAAAGGACAAAGCAAAGAAGGCTTGTTACTTGGTTGAGAACAAAGCTGGAAATACTGACACCGAATTTGATGAAGATATTGAGGTGGTATTTGTTGCTATGAAGGATGATTCAGATGAAGAAAAAAGGTACGGTGAAACTGCACTCATATCTAAGGTTAGTAAAAATGATGTTTGGATTATTGATAGTGGTTGTACTCACCACATGATTGGAGATAAGGAAAAGTTTGAAACTTTTGAATATTATAATGGTGGATCAGTAAGAATGGGTAATGACTCACCTTGTCTGGTTAAAGGTAAAGGAACCATAATGTTGCAGAATCTAATCAGATGTGAAAATTCATATTGGGTGAAAGGAATTAACTATAATCTATTGAGTGTTTCACAGCTGAATAACATAGGACACCAAGTTGCATTTGAGAACAAAAAGGCAAAGATCTTTAATGAATCAGGAAGGTTGATTGGAACTGGTGAACAAACAAAAGGTAACCTATTCTATCTTGATGATATTAACACCAGTTGTTTAATGGATAGAAACAAAGACATATGGTTGTGGCATAAAAGGTTATGTCATGTGAATTTTGACAACATGGTTAGGATAAGCAATAAAAGGAAAGTAAGAGGCTTACTGAGCATGTCAAAGCCCGACCATGTCATGTGTAAGAATTGTCAAAAAGGTAAAATGACAAAGTCTAGTTTCAAGAGCAAAACCTACACATCTAATGCTATTCTAGAGCTAGTCCATACTAACTTATGTGGACCCATGAGAACTAAGAGATACTATGGTGATAGATACTTCATTCTATTTGTAGATAATTATTCTAGAATGATGACTGTTATGTTTGTAAAAGAGAAATCAGAAGCATTCAAGATGTTTAAATGGTATAAAGATACAGTGGAAAAACAAAGTGGAAAGGAACTAAAATGTCCAAGGTCAGATAGAGGAGGATAATTTATTTTTGATGAATTCACTAACTTTTGTAATGAGCATGGAATTCAAAGACAGGTTTCTGCACCGAGAACACCACAGTAAAATGGGATTGTTGAAAGAAGGAACGGATCCATTGTTGATTGTGCCAAAACACTGATGATTGAGAAAGGCATCACACAAACATTCTGGAGGGAAGCTGTCAGTACTATTGTATATACATTAAACATAGTTCAATTTAAGAAATACACCAATGAGACACCTTATAAGCTATGGTATGGATACACACCCAATGTAAGTTATTTCAAAAAATTTGGAAGTCAATGTTATATTTTAAAAGATGATAGATATGGAAAGCTTGACTCCAAAGGTGAAGAAGGAATATTTCTAGTTTATTCTACCAAAATCAAGGCTAATAAATTTCTTAACAAAACCTCTAACAAAATCATTGAAAGTGCAAATGTCAAAGTAGATGAATTTTCTGAGAAAAATGATGAGGAAAGCAGAAAGGAACCAGGAGATTACAACAGGTTTATCTATAGTGAAGAACCTGACACTCTGCTTGAGCAATAATGTATAGCTCCCGAGCAATAGAACAATGCACTCGAGCATCAGGCTACAAACACCGAAAATCAGGAAATTGCTCAAGATGATGCACCGAGCGATGAAGATCAAAATGAAGGTCAAGATGATGAACAAAGAGTTGAACCGGTACTTGCCAAGTATGTCAAAAGACATCATCCATAAAACCAAATCATAGGAGACAAAAAGGCTGGAATGAAAATAAGAAATAAGTCTCTAAACACTAGATATCTAATTTGTGATTTTGAGCCTAAATCTGTCAATAATGCACTTGAGAATCAAGAATGGGCCAGTGTTATGAATGAAGAGATAGAGAAGATTAAGAAGAATAGAACATGAACATTAGTACCTAGACCAGATGACAAAAATGTCATTGGTACCAAATGGATAGTTAGAAACAAACTAAATGAGAATGGAGAAGTCACAAGGAACAAAGAAATATTAGTATGCAAGGGGTATGCACAAGAAGAAGGTACTGACTATGGACAAAACTTTGCACCCGTTGCTAGACTAGAAGGAATAAGAATTCTACTTGCTTATGCTTCATACAAAGGTTTCAAGGTATACCAAATGGATGTCAAATCTATATTCCTAAATGGAATACTAGAAGAAGAGGTATACATTGAACAACCAGAAGGGTTTGTTGATCCTAACAATAGAATTATGGTTTGTAGACTAGAAAAAGCCTTGTATGGATTGAAACAAGCACCGAGAGCATGGTATGAAAGACTTAACTCCTATATCATAAATATTGGATTTGTAAGAACAAGTGAAAACAATAATATGTATTTAGAAGAAGATACCGATGATAACATTTTGATTGCTGACATATTTGTTGATGATATCATATTTGGAGGTAATGATATGTTATGCAATTCATTTGCTGATGAAATGAGAAAAGAGTTTGAGATGTCAATGTTTGGGGAGATCAAGTTCTTTCTTGGTCCATAGATTCTTCAACTGGATGCAGGCATATACATCACACAGTCCAAATACATCAAGGAAGTTCTCAAGATATTCAAGATGGAGAATTTCAAACTAGTTGGAACACCTATGGAAACTAGATGCAAGCTAATAAAGGAAGACAAGTCAACCGAGGTAAATCATACCCTATATAGATCTATGATTGGAAAGCTAATGTATGTTGTACATACTAGACCAGATATAGAACATGCAGTTGGAATAGTTGCAAGATTCTCTACTAATCCCAATGAATCACATATGATTGCTGTCAAAAGAAATTTGAGATATCTAAAGAATACTGAAGACTATGGTCTATGGTATAAAAGAGAAGGCAAATTTGAGCTTCAAGTTTATACAGATGTTGATTGGGCTAGAAACTTAGATGATAGAAAGAGCACAACAAGAAGAGCATTTTTTATGGGTGACAAACTTGTCACATGGATAAGTAAGAAGCAAGGATGCATCTCACAATCTACTGTAGAAGCAGAATATGTGGCTGCTACTGCAAATTGCTCTAACATTGCATGGATCAAACAGTTACTGGAAGGCATGAATATGAAAATTAGTGAACCAGTAATAATCTATTGTGATAATACAAGTGCAATCAATATTTTAAAAAACCCTGTCGTGCATGCTAAGACAAAGCATATTGTTATCAGGTATCATTACTTAAGAGAACAAGTACAAGAGAAAGAGGTGATACTGGAATATGTGTAATCTAAAGAACAATTGGCAGACATATTCACAAAGTCATTGCCTAAAGATATATTTCAGTACCTGAGGAAGAGACTAGGGGTCCGACCCTTGTCTATTGGTCGCTAAGTTGACTAGGAGGCTTCATCAGCCTACATATAATTAGAAGATCATTCATGTTGATGCAAGCAAAGAGATGGATTGCAAAGATCTATCAGTACACAGAAAGGGACTTATCTGCACCGAACACCAGAGTTATTGTATTGTTGATGGAGAGGAAATTCAAGGAATATATTAAAAAAAAAGAGAAGATATAGTTTGGCATTGCTATCAAAGGGAGAGATGTACTTATAGAGAGATGTACTAATGGAGATACGTACTTATGGAGAGAAGTATTCAATGAAATATATTACTGTAAAAGAGAAAATAAATATCCATCAAGGAGAGGAACAATCAAAGGGAGAGAAAACATCAGAGAAAGATTCAAAGAAACATCCATCTAAGGGAGAGAATTGGAAAAGTTAACACTGTATATCTATCCAAAAAAGGGAGAAGATATTCTAAAACAAAGGGAGAGACTAAATAAGAAGTTGCTACACCTATCTAGTGAAGGTAATGAAGAATGAAGAAAATACTCTGCAAGAATCAAATCTAAGCTAGAAGAGCTTACCGAGAGTCAAACATTTGTATTGGTTATAGAAAAAGAAGTTTGGTATAGATTGATGAACTACAACTGATATATTTCATATTGTATTAATAGTATGTAGTATGTTTCCATCAATGCCAAAGGGAGAGATTGATGAACTATAACTGATTGAATGTTTGAAGATGACAAAGTTGATAATCACCGAGATGCATAAAGAGCTGAAGAATAAAGCTAAGAATTCTGCAGACACCGAGCAATAGAGAAGCAACAACATTCAACAAGAAGAAAGAAGTGGAGCAAAGGAACATAAGAGAAACATTGATCAGAAGAGGTATTATGAGCTTACAATAGATCTGAACATCTGCAAGATTAAGTTGTATTTATGAACAAATCATATATTGATTCAGTTTAACCATTGATTCAGAAAATCTCTTAATAGAGTAGGATTTAACCATCCTTTATATATTGAGATACATCCCAAGGAGTATCAAAAGGTTTTCATGTTGACAACATAGTGAATGCTAGGTCAAGTGATAAACTGTTAGTGATAAATCCTCTAACAAGGTCGCACTTAACAGTGTGTTTGTAACCTTTAACATGACTGGCTCTTTACCAGGCTCACTTCAGAAGAGTGAAAATTTTGGGTTATCAGTCCCAAGTGGATTTTCCCTTAATAGGATTTCCACGTTAAAAATCCATGTGTCAAATGTGTATATGGTTCATTATTTTAATGTTTTGCTTTACACATTACTAAAACAGGATTGATCGGTAAACACTAAGTTATTCACTGTATTTCGGTAAAGGTTAAGAAAATATAGACTGCTATTTGGTAAAGCTTAAGGAAAGGATAAAAAGTATAAAACACCGAGTAGTATATACATGTTAGATTCACACAAGGCATACATCTTGTAGGATTGAAGATAACTAGAAGTTATATATTTGGGGAATAAACTTTTGGATTGAATTATTGGATTAATTTTTGAGGCCAATGATTCACCCCACCCTCTCAGTTATTCTAACATATCCAACCTTCTTCCCCATTTTTATGTGTGTATAAATAAGTGGTGCAACTATAAGAACTTTTACGGAAAGACCAAGATCTGTTAGAGCAATCCTGCAAGTTTCAGCTTGAAACATAAGGTACGAGTAATTTGGAACTTTTTGTACATGGGTACAAGTCATTTGGAACATTTTGTACCTGAAATTTTCAACCCAAATTTGTACCACAGGGTAGTCATGTTGTTTAGTTCCCATTTTAGGTCATTTCTGGTTCGTTGTTGTTCTCCGTGAGTCTGTATTTCTTGATTTATCTATATTTTCTTATTTAGCCCTCTATCTTGCATACTTCTTTCAAATTGCACCTATTCATTTCCTCTTACACGTTCTACAACAAATGATCATTGACCTATTTAGTGCTTAGAATCTACCTAAGCCTATTGGGACACCTTCCTTTAGAATTGTGCATTAGGGAATTGGATCTATCCCTTGCATCCTTTTCCCCCGTGTACAATTTTATGCATAAATAAAAAACAAATATTTACCAAAAGGTTATCATTTTCTGATGCTTTATTTGTTCGGTTTTACTTGTCTTACTTTTCAAAGGCTTCCTCACATGTATTGGCGATCAAGTGTTTAGGTGTGGGTCCCTAAAATGTCCACCAACATATCACATATTGGACCCCAGGCATATTCTTGCTCCTCTCCCCTCTCTTTTTTCATGTTTACGGAATCAATTTTTTTAGATTTTCACAATCTATTAATTAAAAATTTAATTTCTTTTAGATTTGATTGGTATCTCTTTTTTCATCAACTTGATGAAAAAAAAGAAATACACAATCAAAATTCAAATTGATGCAAAAATGATACACAATTAAATCCATAAAAACTAAATATTTACGTCGTGGGCATTTCTTATATGAAGTGAATGAGCTAACTTTAAACATCAATGACACAAACTCATTGAGAGGGGATGGACGACCATCCCAATCGTCCCTGTCGTTAGATTTGTTGCGACATATCTTCTGGACTCCCACCTCATGCCACGTTTTGCAAGCGTAGGAGGCTCTGCCCAGGGTTGGCCTATCAAGCCACGAGAATACCTGCAATAGAAGGTGCCAGTTTTTTGTCCTATCGAGCCACAATAACACCTAATTTTCTTTCAATGATGTCGAGTGGGTTAATGGATAGGAAATTCAGATTAATGGAGGGATAGTATGAATAATCTGGAGACTTAGGGTTCATCTACGATGGTGCTGGTTTTTCTGAAATCTGAGGCCTGTTTTACAATTGATGATGTGGAAAGAAATAGATTCAAGGTTTGAAATTGTGCTTGGCTTATTCAACGTTTTCTTATGAGGGAAAGATCAACTTATAATTAATAACAAGACAAATTGGAAGCTCTCTTTGTATTATTGGCTGTAGGTTTACAGAGATTTGTGTCTGACATATTCATCATACAAAGATGAAGGGTGGACTATATACAACACAAATGTTGTGCTACAAAATTTGGTAATTTTTTTGTTGTTTGTGAAGGAGGGAGAAGTAGAGTGGTGGGACGGTGTTGTTGATGATGAGCGCGTGAACAGATAAATCATTGATGGGTATAAATCTGATTCTCCTAGCAAACAACCATAAACAGAATCATAGCATGGTATAGGTGTCGAATCTTATGGATAGTTGTATTGTTGAGATTGGGAGTTGACATTTTTTAATCACGCTAAATGGGCATTATTTAATGGTGCTTGGGTGTTGGATGTGGAAGATAAATCATTGTATCAATTATACCAATCACAACCCCTTCTCCAGCTCTTTGTTTGCCTCCTCCACTTGGCCACAATTTTGTCGAAAGCTCAAGAAACTCTAGGGTATGGGTGGTCAATCTTTTAACTTTCCTATCCTTCTGAACATGATTTACCCTTGCTGATTTCCTTTATCTCTTTGCTTGATCCGCTGACATTTGCATAAAAAACCCATTGATGATATGTTGGTGGTTGTAGATTTTTTTTTATAGTTGTTTGTGTTAAAGAGTTCATTTGGAATCATATCATGTTGCAACACCAAGTGCTAGGAATATGATTTAACGACTTCACTTGTTACATCAATCTTTCCACCAAATATAACAGTTGCTTCAAACCCTAGAATGAAGCCTATAGAGCCTATGTAGTAGATACATTATGAAGTTGTTCTTACTCGTCCTTACTGTGACACATCAGTGATGATTATATTTAAGGAGAGCCAATGTGGTTTACTTATTTTCATGGTCAATGAGATCCAATACGATTTACTTATTTTAGTGGTATATTCAAATCAACTATGCAACTACTTACATCAATCCTAACATAATTGAAACAAAACCTCTTACAAAAACACTCATATTATGTTTGCAATAGAGAGAGGAAGATAAAGAGAGAGGGAGGGAGAGACGTATATAGATGAAGAGATAGGAGGGGAAGAATGAGAGAAGGGGTAAGGATATAGAGATGTAGGGGAAGATAGAAATATAGATGGAAATCAAAGAAGAGAGTTGTATAAAGAGAAAGGGTGGGATGGATAAAGAGAGATGCTCTGGCGATATATAGAGATGGAAGAGATACATATTTAAAAGGTGATATATAGAGAGAGGAGGGGAGGGGGAGATATAAGAGTAGAGATAGATTGAACAATAATGAGATAGAGATAAGCAGAGAGATGAAAGAATAAATATTGAGAGTTAGAGATAGAGAGGCAAAGAAATATAAATATAGAGGTATATGAAGAGGGAAAGGAAAAACAAAGGGAGTAATATGGATGGATAGAGAGAAGCAGACATTTCTATAGATAAAGGAGGATGGAGGTTGATAAAAATGTTGTACTGGGTCCTACGCCAATCCCAATCCTACTCCTCTAAAATTTGTTGCCCCGTCGATACATGATTGAAATTTTGAGCTAGAAAATACAGAGTGTTCATCTGTTGGCAACCACTTTTCTCCTCTAGAAAACTTGGCTGCAACATATTGAATTTGTGCAGGAGATAGTGAAGAGGCGGACAAAATTTCAACAAAGATTCAGGGAAAGAAAAAATTTCATTCAATTCTGAGGCAGTAAACTATACAGTCATAATCGCAAAGAGAATCGTAAGAGTCCAACCAAATTATGGATTTGGAATTGGGCATTCTCACTTCAAAAACTCATTTCACCCATTTTCTCATTCTTGCTCCCTTGAAATGTTGAGTATGGTGTAAGTGTTTGTGGAGATTATGTGTTGGCGAGTATTTACTACTCTTAACTATATTGTTAGCAGAGAATGTCCATATTCAAACTCGAGATCTGGCTTGTGAAGATAAAATTGGCCAGACTCACAGTATAGTGCAATGTAGTTGTAGGGTGAGTGTGGGAAGGTTCACACATTAAACATGGTAAAGTGGGATTTGAGCGAATGGATGAGGATGAAAATTTGGGTACACACACACAATCTTCTTTGTCAGAATTGCAAGAGAGATGGGAGAAAAATAGATAAAGAGATAGAGATATATTGAGAGGTAAAGATAGATAGAAAGAGATCTAGGGAGATACACAGGAAGACATAGAGAGGGAGAGATGGAGAGGAAGAGATAGAAAGAGATATATTGATAGAGAGATAAGGAGATATAGAGAAGATGTGAGGGAGAGACAGACAAAGGGACAAATACTTAGTAGACCTTCCATACCTCTACGACATACCCATTGCACACTAAGATGTGATTTCTAGGGGAGAGGACCCAATAATTGAGCATGTACCAATTGTTGTGAGGGTGGTTATTATTTTTTGATTCAGTTATAATATCAATTTAGCCTATTGATTGAACAAAACGATATCAATTTTTATATATTTATTTATTGATAATTACAAGACAATAAATCATTAAAAATTTACATTGCTTATATCATTGATTTACTAAAATTGATACAAATAATGGACAAGGTACATTCATTGTCTATTTCATATCAAACAATATACAACGTGGATTTCCATATTTCAAATTACTCTATACACAATATAAAGTAGGTATAAACTATTATATATGAAATTGTACACTTATGCTGGATAGTTGTCCAAATACATGGACAAGACAACCAACTCATTACTTGCTTCTTAAGTAATGACTAATGTACAACTGCTCAACATTCAATCCTATTACAAACATGAATAAACAAACTTTCTTTTTTTCACTCATCCCATCTCTCATAATTTGTAAATATAAATGTTCAAATTGGAGATTTGACCACCCAATTTTGTGTACTTGCATCTTAAATATGAGCAGATGTGACGCTCACCATTCCATTCAAATCAAACAATTAATGCAACAAAATTCAAAATTTCCCCTTTGAATCCACTTCTTCAACTGTAGACATAGATCTAACAAATTGCGAATTTCCAAATTCAAATTGGAGGGAAAAAATTCTATTAATATTGCATACGGTGGAAGATTTCTTTTACATTTCCATTTATATTCTCAGAGTGCATTCCTATTTGCATTTACATTCTCTAAGTGCACAATATATTATAGTTCTTAGTTGCATAGAATAACAATCTCCATAGAATATTTGAGGGCTTTGAATAGAATGTCAAAGGGCTCAGTTATTTCCCAGGTATTTTGTACAAATATTCATTAACAACTTAGTAACATAATATTAAACTTGTATGGTGATTTATTTTTTCATTTCAAAATCTGCAAATTAGTAACATAATATTAAACTTGTACGGTATATTTATTTTTTCATTTCAAAATTTGTTAAGAGATTAGCTTGGAATTGTTACATTGTATGTTATTTTTGGTGGTACTTCTTTGATTTCCTTGCATGTCCATCCAAAGCATCCATAAATTTTCAATGTTTTAGTTTTCATATTTTGTCTCTACTTTTGTTCAAATTAATATGCAAGTTAGTAACAAAATATTAAACTTGTATGGTTGATTTATTATTTCATTTTGAAATATGGAAATTGGTAATTGAATATTAAACTTGTATGGTATATTAATTTTTTCATTTCAAAATATGTTAAGAGATTAGCTCGTAATTACATAATATGTTATTTTGGTGGTACTTCTTTAATGTCGTCCATGCAAAGATTCCATAAATTTTGAATGTTATAGTTTTCATATTTCGTCTCTACTTTTGTATCTACCTTTACTCTACTGGAAATGTATGACTTCTTAGTGTTATAGGAAAGATATTTTAGTGGAAACTTTTATATGAAGATGATCATGAGAGATTTGACCCAGGTGTTCAAATTAGGGAAGGGACTTTCCATTTTCATGAAAATATCAAGCTAAGAGAGTACCCTTTGATTAATAAATATCAAGCTCAAATGATTAATGTCCAGTTTTGTTCTTTTGAAACATGTTTGTCATATTTTGATGTTTCCTCATTGGAAATAGAAGTCATATGACGACATTTGGTGACGGTTTTGAAAATCAAGTAGCAAACTAAGTCTACTTTCTCTATGTTTCAGCTATATGTGATTTGATTATATCTTATTTTCTGTAACTTTGAACTATTTGTGATTCTGGCTACTTGTTTGCCCTATATTCTAAATTTGGTGAAGGTTCATACAAAAATTGGTCTATTTTTGTATTTCCCCTTACTGATTTTATGCAGGTTAATATTTGATAACTTTTTGTTTAGGCATTATGACAACAGGAAATAAAAGAAGTAAAAGAATGACTCAAAAATTGAGGACCCATCATCCACGGGGTGTTAAATTGCATGTGGTTGACTCTGATGATGACGACCATTCAACCAACCCAACTCTTGATAACACAAACAACAATCCTGTTGCTAACAATGCAGAAAGAATAGATGTTGTGGCTAACAATGAAGAAAGAACAAATGTTGCTCCAACATCTTCTCAACATTGTAGCAATAACAAAAGGTGTAATGGAAATCACTGGACAAAAGAGCATATGGACTGTGCAATTCAAGCTGTTGAAGATAATTCCTATTTCATAAGAGGAGCAGCAAAAAAGTGGGGAATCCCTGCTAGCAGTTTAACATATTGGCTTGTAGGACTCACAACAACAAAAAGAAAGGGTCCACCAACAATCCTCTCTTCGGAGGAAGAGTTGGAAGTTGTTCAGTGGTGTAAAGATTTAGCTCAGCTTGGTCGTAGATTGGAGGTTATTCAACTTAAGTCAGACGTGGTTCACATCTTCTAAACAAGACCAAATCCATTCAAGAATGGTCTACCAGGTAGATCATGGTGGGTGGGGTTTCGCAAATGTCATCCAGATTTGACAATAACAACCGCAGAGGGTCTAGATAGAGATAGAGCAGTGATGTTGCGACCAAGTATTGTGGTAGATTTTTATGACAAATTAAAGGCATTGTATAATTTTAATCATTATGAGCCAACCAACATATGAAATTGTGATGAAACAAGGGTGCAAGCTAGTAGAAACTGTGGGATGCGAGTGATTTCAAAGTTGGGCAGTATAAGTGTTCCCCAAATCTTATCTAAAATTAGAGAATGGATCACCATACTTTGTTGTATAAATGCAGCAGGTCACAACATACTGGGGTTCTATCTTTTTAAAGCAAAAAGAAAATTAAAAAATTACATTGCCAACTGTGAAGCAGGGGCCTGCATGATAGCACAAGTACATGCTTGGATGACCAAAGAGTTGTTTTTAAATTGGCTACATCATTTTTCTAGATCTGTTCCAGGTGGGGCTTCACCCATAAATAAGAATCTCCTCATATTTGATGGGCATGGAAGTCATGTTGCCTTAACCACAATCCAGGAGGCAAGATCTCTAGGCATAAATCTTCTTACATTGGTTTCCCACACTAGCCATAAATTGCAGCCTTTAGATGTAAGTGTCTTTTCTCCATTCAAGGCATATTTCAAATCTGAAAGGTCAAAATGGATGGCCAAACATCCACACATATAAATAAGGAGAAAAAAATTGGCAGAACTTGCAAGCAAAACTTTCAAACTTGCCCTTGTGCCTGACAACATCACAACTAGTTTTTAAAGGACTGGAATTTGGCCATTGGATAAAGATGCTCTTTGTAATGACATTAAACTAAGTGATGCATTCAATGTAGAAGATGAGAATGATTTTGTTGGAATTACAAGCATCTTAAGGCTGGATGGTTATGAAGAGGATGTTATTGAACAATGTTTGGCACAAATGGTAACACAACAAACGATGATCCAAATGAAAACACATATTCACCAACACATGTTAGCCAAACACAATATGAAAGTGACTTGGATGATGAAGTGAGTTTACCAACACAACTTGATCCACCTAATTGGGTTAAAGAAGGAGCATAAAACTTGAGAGTGCATATTGATTTCCAAAATGAAGACATTTCATTATCCATTCCTTCTCCACGTCTAATGCCAAGATCTGAAGTGGTTCATTATTATGCAGAAACAAAAGACTGGGAAACTTCAACTTTGAAATATAATGAAGTTGAAGATGACCAAGTTGAACACAATCTAGAATCAATGAAGACATCAATAACTTTTGAAATAAAAGATACAACTACTGAGACACAAGATGAACATATGTTATGTAGCCAGGGCTCATTAAGAATTTCTTTGATTCTTCTAATTGAAAGGGTTACAAAAAGGTTCACTCCTTCTGATAATACTACACTTAGATTGGAAATGAAATATCAAATACTTACATCTAATGAGTACATGATTTTGCAAGAGAAACAAGAAGGAAGGAAGGATGAACTTGAAGAGTTGAAAGCAAGGAAGAAAAAATAGTTGGAGGAAAAGAAAATTCATCAAATTGATCTAAGGAAAAGGAAGGAAGAGAACAAAATTGAAAGACAAATAATAAAATAGAGGAAGCAAGAAGAAAGATTTCAACAATAAAAGGAGGAGTTGAAGAAGAAACAAAGGCGAGATTACAGTAAAGGTAAGCTAGAAAAGGGCAGGCGAATAAGGGACTTGAATCTATTGTTGGGGAGGAGAGAAATCCATCAACACCCTTTCATGGACATCATCAAACTGTAAGAGACATGTACACCATTTCACCTCCTGCATTTGTTTCTCTTAATAACCTCCAAGTTGGTTATGGTAGCAATTCAGAACCAAATGTGAGCAGTGTAGGACAACACACTACTCCATCACCCCCCTACCTGAACATCATAAAATTTTGATAGATATGTACAACCTTTTAACCCCTACCTATGCCGCACTTAACAACATCCAAGATAGTACAAGCCACAGTCCCCCTCACCCTCCAATCAAACAACTCCGATTTAGTGGACTTTCTAATGAAAACATGTTTGGACCTATAACTCCTATCACCCCACAAGTTGATTCAGCTAGTCCAATACAACATATTACATATAGTCCAATGGAGGAACCAGAACCCTTCTCTAGCTTTATGTTGAGCTAATGATGCTGCATTTTTTTTATGGTGCTTACACGCTGGTCATTTTGTAATGTTCTATAAACTAGTCATTCTATAATGTCTATATTTCCAACTATATGAATTTTCTTAGACTGTGCTTAATTTCCAATATCTAAAAGCTGGTCATTTTGTAATATCTATATATCAATGTGCAGAGTTATAAATATATGCACATTGTTATATAAATGTCTTTTTTTGACTAAGTTATGTATGGTTTAGAAGAACATGCGAATCCTGCACAAAATATATTATTTCCAACTACACGACCATGCTCATTTTCCAATGCATATAAGCTGGTCATTTTGTAATGTTTTATAGACTAGTCATTCTATAATGCCTCTATTTCCAATTATAACTTTTTTCTAAAGACCATGCTGATTTTCCAATGTCTGCAAGCTGGTCATTTTGTAATATCTATATATCAATATGCAAAGTTATATAAATTTGCATATTGTTATATAAATTACTCTTCCAATATGAAAACATACAATGAATTGGTGCATTGAGTCTCACAACTAAGTCAAGTTTTAAAGAAATCTCACCACATACAATGAATTGGTGCATTAAGTCTCCCAACTGAGTAAGTGTTTTAAAAACTTTACACACACACACACACACACGTGTGTGTGTGTGTGTGTATATATATATATATTGTAGACACCTAAATCTGATTACCAAAACTAATCACATTTAGTGACTTCTTAGAGCATTATCAATTAAGTAATTAAGCATTAACTAATTGACCTATATCACCCCTTAGCGCTAATTAGTTCAATTAATTGGCTATAGTCCTAATTAATTATTAAAAGCAACCAATAGCTTAATAATTAATTAAATCCTTATTCCTCCTATTATTGAATGAATATATTAAATCATTTAATTCATTCATTAATATTCCATTTAACCCCTAACCTAACCTATCCCAACCACCTAACCCTGAGTTCAAACTCAACCCAACCCCTTCACACATGCTAACCTAACCAATCCCAACCCCTAACCTTGAGTTCAAACTCAACCCAACCCTTTCACACATGCTAACCTAACCAATCCCATCCACCTAACCCTGAGTTCAAACTAATCCCAACCTCTTCACACATGCTAACCCTTCCTTATCCCCCTAATCACCCTTCTTATCTCCTAACCCTAATCCTAATTCTATCCCTAACCATGTCACATTCCTAATCCTTGATTAGGAACTCAACCCCCAAAGTCAAAGTCAATAATCTCAAGCCATTCTTATCCA
>MU224267.1:7008771-7022964 GCA_018584345.1 Thuja plicata
AGGCTCATTCCTTCACATTTCATCCATCTTTTGAAGCAACATCATAATGTCAGTTTTAGCTTAGATATTCCAATCTTGAAGAGTAAACTTATAATGCCAGTTTAGAGAACATACCTTTGAAGCTTGGGGCACATATTGAGTACACATCCATCAGCATGAACACATCAAAAGGGGAGCTTAGATTCAGTTTGAGGAGGTTTGCACTTCCTTGTTTCCTTATTGTTTAAGTTTTTCTTTTTTCGGTTCAATCATGTATGTAGCTTGTTTATTTAGTTGTAGAATGCTTTAATCTGATTATCGTGTTCCTTTACAACTAGATTTTCCTTGCTCACACACACACACACACACACACACACACACACACACACACACACACACACACGCACACACACACACAGAGTCTTATAGCTAAGTCAAGTTTGCGTGAAATCTCACTTGGTCTTTATTTTTAACACACACACACACACACACACACATGATTAAGAGCAAAATTTTTGAAAAATCCAAAGAAATAACAATACTGACTTTTGTTGTGCCTACTAGAAAGCACATTTTTGTAAAGTCTGATATAAAATGAGGGATTGTCTTGTTTATTTTAATGCTTCAGAACTTTATTTTCTTGTTTTCTAGATTCGATTGTGTGAGCAATTTTTATCACCGAATCTAGAAAACAAGCAAATAGCTACAAGACATGTTTATGTTTCAAACTCTTATGTTAATGATGGGAACTCTATACTTCAATGGAAGTAGCTCATAGGTTTTGAATTGTATGTTCAAACCAGATTATGATTTTTATAGTTGAATGATCATGAGTTCTAAAATGAACACCAAAAGAACAAACATTATGTTCATGACATTTAAAATGACTATTAAAAAGAGCAAACATTATGTCCATGAAATTATGTTTTGCTTAAATTTATGATGCTCAATACAATATGCCTTCATCACAGTCAATTGAAGTTACAAAATGTCAATTATCATAACTTATCTTTATGATTGTAATGTGGTTGAAGAGATTATGAATAGTTGCAGCTCAAAATAGTTTGAAATCTGCCTATAGATTTGGTTGATAATTACTATGCTTCCAATCAATACAAACAATTTTGAGCCTAATCAATTACAGTAAACGAAGTGTTGCACAAAGAAATGATTTAAAATAGTACAATTTCTAAAAAATTCAAGATAGACAATTTAGTGGAGTCAAGACAATAAGCTGAAGAATGGAAATTTTCAGGGAGTCTTAAAAATGAAAAATTTCAAGGTTTGAAAAAGAGACATAGACTTGTGCATAATAGAATAGATTTAAAAGGATGAAAAAATTATCCATTTATTTTCACTATAAAATTTTATCCTCTCCTTCAACACCTATAATATGATTTTTTCCTCTCTTGCGAAACTAACCACCTCTACTGCAAGCTGAAAAATAGTCAACTCTATTGGATCACCCTCTGGGTGTGCTAGGTTTCTTATCAACCATTTTGAATCACTCTCTTTGGTTTATGATTAGCGCGAGGAATGAAAGAAAAACAAATAAAAGAACTTTGTTTAAATTTTATTGTGGAGATGAACAAGGAACGTGATCCAAAACCTCAATTAAAACACTCTCACACGACTATTGTTTTAATATTTCTTATACTATCAAAGAAACATAACAGATTAAAAAAAGAAATTTTTAGGGTTTGAAAAAAAGGATTAGAATAAACAAAAAAAAGAATAGATGGGTCATTGCTTCGTAAGGTCCAAAAAAAGACCTTACTTGCCCAAACATTTCCAAATCCCTTAATTTTTTTTGTGTCCACAGACACAATTGTAAATGTTACCTCCTCATTTGTTTCCACACTTGATCCTATCACAAATACAACACATATTCAATTAATCAAACAATTACATGCCTTGCATTATCGAAGCATATTATTTGTTCATTTATAAAACCCCTGGTGAAGCCACACTTTATCTTTTTTTTAAAATATCTCTGTGCTTCTTGAAACCAACCCAGATTTGAAGCCAAGTTAATATTTCAAATATGTCCTTGATGTTGTATATGTGATAAATGTCAGCAAAGAACAAATGGATGTTTGTAAGTAATCAAAGAAAATATATGAATAATAATGTAGATGGAGAAGCCACATGTAATGACATTAAAAAACCCTCTGAATAGGAATCATTGGCTAAATGTAATGCCCTAGACAACTCTTATGCCGATCCAACCATGAATGAGAGTACCGACCAACTATATGAAATCTATTACGGAGATCTCAAATGTCTTGCACCTCTTTCTTTGTTTTTGGGCTATCGAGGACTGCTGACTTATGATGTCAGCCGATCATATTCAATCAGGGAAACCTTCGGCTCAAATATAACACAGGTCACAAAATAGAGACCCCTCTAAGAGAAAGGATCAACAAGGAAAACAATAGGAACACAACTGCTTACCTTCCGACAGAGATTTATTTCACACTGGGTAGGTTGTGGAGGAGAAAGCGAGCCAACAATGTCCAATTCTGCTAGACGTCACTGCCTCCATGTAAATCTTCACCCTCATCGTGCCACAAAGCAAGGTTTTACAACAACAAGTGATGACGGAAAAGCAACAGATACAATTAGCTTAGGATAATAATAGGAACGAAAAATTAGAGTTAGGTAAAAAAGAGTTCGGCCAAAGGAGTTTTATATTTTATTTGTAGGTTTTTAGCTATTAGTGATAGAAAACATTTGTTAAATAATTAGATAATTAGTGAATAGATAGAATATGTTTATTTAAATATAAATGTTATTTTGTATAATAATCCATATTATGTGTTCATATATGGAATACATGTTGAAATTTAACATGACAAAATGTTCAATTATTGAGACTCGTTCAACTAAAGATTAGGGGTGGTAATTGACTACGATGGATAGGGGGTGTGAAAAATGACAATTTGAACACTTTTTACTATGACATGTAAAATTGATATCAATTTGAATGGTGACAACCCGAAACCTTAGTTATAAGCACTTAAAATTTTTTAGCCATTTTTATCATCATTATGATGGATTTTGAACAGTCCCAAATTAGGGTGCACCACTATGGGTCCTCTCCCCTAGTTAAGTAATAGAGTGTAGAAGCCTAATAAAATTAATTCCCTAGAGTAGAACAATGACTGTTTCATAATTTTACCTACTTTGTAGTCGGTGATTTAAAAGAGTATGTGGTGGTGGACCAATGAGTTGCACTAATATAGGAGCCTAGTTACCAGTGGAGGCCGCAGCATTTACGTGCTATTGTTTTCTACTGCAGGTTTGGCACCGACACTGTACTAGAGAGCTCTGTAGCATTGCTGAGCCGTACCTCTCCGTAAAAAAAATTTATAGTTTGCATGCCGTATAACTTTGGTTATTTGCTACTTCTGTGACTTATGTGTGCTTGGAATAAAAAGCTCACGCTGAATTACCTACTTTCTCAGCTCCATTCATTCTCAACGACCTCTGAGATCTTTCTCACTCAAATTCTTGGAACCCATTAAATGCCTATCAACGCCATGTATTTAATCTTAACCTACCCTGCTTTCACAACAAAAATGCACAGTTCTTTCCAGCTCTCTCAGTCTTCCTTCGCAAACATTACTGATCTCTCTGCAACAAAATTTCAAATTCGTTTTGTAAATGGAAACAGAAGATGATTTCGAAATTACCAGGGGAGAAAAATGGGTGGATAGAGGCCTGAGGATTGCAGCGCTACCTCTTTGTATTGCAGCCCTGGTGTTGGTGATCAAGAGCAAGGAGCTTAATGACTATGGGGCTCTGAAGTACAACCACATTGCGGCTTTTAAGTAAGCTTTAAATCACTGTATTCATTGTTGTCGCAATATAATTATAATTTTTACTCTCTTTTATATATGTGGGTTAGAAATGTCCAGGGCACAGTTGCCCAAATGTGGTCCAGTTCTTTGCATTCAAAGTTGATTTCAGTGTTTCGGATGGAGTAGGCCAAATCTTATCCAGTTGTTTATGTTCAAAATCAAATTCGTGATAAACACTTGTATATATGCAGCGTCTTTGATTTCTAGCTGCTAAAATTATATGCGGTTTAATATTTGTCTCAAACTGCGACTCTTGTTTTTCTCAGTTGTTTTCTTCCTAAGTTATCTTTCGACTGAAATACCATGTTCTTTGTTTTCCAGATTTGGTGAAATTTGTTGAGAAAATGTTAAGTCTTTATTTTATAGTATTCTTAAGTAGGTCGGGTCTAGCTGTTTAGTTTATTTTGGTTAGTAGTCATTTTCTTATTTTTTAAATAGTAATTGACCCATTAAATTTTAGTTTTGCTGCATATTTTTAGCATGCATCTTAAAATATATTTTTAAATGATAATAATGATAATTTTTGCAGTTAAAATCTAGTGGAAAAATCAGAAACAAATAAAAAAGGAAAAAAATTCAATTCTTAGACAATAGCTGATCCGCTTAATAAATAAAGATTTCAATTTATCTTTTTTCGTTAATTTAAAATTTACATGAGAACACTCCTAACTACTTAAATTTAAGCAGCAGAAATTGCATTTAAGCAACTGCATAGGAAAATTAAGATAAAAATGTTAATTCGGACTAAACTCAACCTTGTTTTCTACAATTTAAACGCTATAAGCCTGATAAAAGTATATCAATCTGATTAAATGTGCTATTTTCTAACAGCTAAAAGTTGTATTCTATATTTTTTTTCTGAAACATGATTAAAATATTAAGTAGACGATTTCTAATCCATATATATGTTGGGTCATTATTAAGGGATTTCCAGTTGTCTTAAACATCAAGCAGGTCAATAGTCAATGTTAACTTTTTACTGGACAACTATTAGCCAGTTTTGCAGGGATGAAATGTTAAATTGTCATTGACTATTGATCATGGGACCATTTGATGTTCAAAAACAGTGGGGATTGCCACATTACACATATTCCAAACTGATTCTTAAAGAGTAAAGTTACATCCAACTACACGGACACTGAGATATCTATTGCGTAGAGTTTCCTAATCAATAGGTTTTCAGTCTTTGACAAGTTGTTTGGTAAGTTTTACTAGTCCCGATAATTGTCTTCAGAGATCAGGATTTCTTTTGAGTGGATTTGTCATTTGGGTAGCAACTTCGCTTAACAACATCCGTATAATGAGGTCTAGGGTACTTTGAGCATCGTATAAATAGGTGATGGATCCAACAGGAATTTATTCCTTTCAGGCCCATCTCCATTGGTTTATAAACCATAAATTCCAATCTTATGGTCTGAATTCCTCCTATATTCCATAATTTTTAATTAAGTATTATTAGCGTCATATCAGAAGCATGAGTCATATCATATTATACTTATATATTACAGATAGACAAAATCAAATGCAAAGTTATAATATGATCTCAAGACTTGTAGATATTTTTAGTTATGAAGTCATTATACCTTATTAGTTTAATGCTAAGGTAGATGAATGTCATATTTATCTTTGGCTGCAGGCTCTCCATAGTTACCAGGTTTGAAGAATTTGATTTGGTCGGGAGGTAAATAAAAAAAATTGGAAACCAAAAATTTGGCAAAATTTCATAGCAATTGAAATATCCAAGCCAAATCAGACAAATGTGTCTGGTCCGAAAGTCCAGGAGCTGACCGGATTCCAGCCAGAGCTGATAACTGTAACACTTCCCTTTCTGTCAACCATGCATGATTGCAAGATATCTCAATGGCCCTTTCCTTAAGGAGATATTGGATTTTTTATCAATTACATTTGATAGTGACAGGGCAGCAGGATCGTGAATCATAATTCAATAATTATTCTTAGCAGTCTAAAGCAAAATCTCCTTGGTTATATCATTAAGCCACAGTCTTAATTTCCTACATATAATCCAATCTCAAGGTCAATTGTTATTAACTGAATTAAGCAATTTCCATACAATGCGATTACATAGATTAGTATAGTATCAATTTAATGCTAATAAAATTTCTCAGTAATGCCAAGTCATCTTATTTCATGCTAGGATTTACCATAAACAGAGACCCCGTTTCTTGTATTTTTTAGTATCACATGATATTATTCACTGCGGTTTTTATATTCCCAAGATCTCTAAAATATGATTCCATATTCAATGCTTTAAATTCACAAGAATCATCTAAAGATAATGACAAGCCAAACATATATAATCACTAATTATGTGACAAAGAGCCCGTTGACTATTTTTGCAACCATTAGCCCACATGGATAACCGATCTGAGAGACCTTTATGGGCTAATTGTTGTATGTTTTCGACACAGGAAGTGCATTGTGTTTTCTGCACTATTCAGGTAGGCGAAAACATTGTGTTTTTGGCCCCCCGCATTCCCGCGAAAGAGTATTGTAAAAGATGAGTTTGTATGCATGCGTGCGGGGAATAGTCTTCCGGTGCGAAAACATTGTGTTTTCTGCACCCTGCGCATCCGCAGTGCCTTCACGAAAAAAGTTGTGTTTAAGCGCGGACATACGAGGAATCATTGGAGGCATATGTTTTTGGCCGAAAATATTGTGTGTTTTCGCACCTGCAGGATTTAAGTGCTAATCATCTTCTTTGAGATCAATGGCTCAGGTTTCATTGCGCTTGCGCAATTAAATCTAAGATGTGCAAAACTTTAAGTGCAGAGGTGCAGTGGAAAACATTGTGTTTTTCGCAATGTGGGTCCCAGTTACTTTGTTTTGAAAGGATTTAAATGCCGATCACCTTTTCCAAGATCAACGGCTCAGGTTTCATCATGCTTGCATGATTAAATCTGAGATGTGCAAAACTTTAAGTGCGGAGGTGTGCGGTCAAAAATGTTGTGTGTTTTCGCCGTCGGGTAACATTTTGTTCTCTCCAATGCAAAAACGTTGTGTGTTTTCGCACCTGCAGGATATTTTACGAGTGACTGAGACACGACCTGTGGACAGAGTATTCAATGCCGATATGCTTTTCTTGACTTTTGCACGCGACGCCAGTGTTACCCCATGCTTGTTTATGATCTGCAAGCGCATTCTTTATGTCAAATACATCTTTCTTGTTGCAATGTTCTTTCTTGGGGCATTTATTGGCTCTCTTTCTGTCATTTCATAATCAGATTTTCACACTGAATCAAATTTTATCCGATATTTCTTCACCTGCATTTCTGTAACTTGACTCCACCTTGGTTGGGGTTCGAACTTCATTGCTATAATCTAAGTTATGCGTGAAATCTATAAAGGCAAAGTTTGTACACATCTTTTGGGTTCTTCTCTGGTTCATTTGTAGTAGCTATGCTTTGCAATTGTTACCTTTTGCCTTACATTAATGAAATTCCCTGTTTTTACCTCGTCTTGCCATTCTGCTATCTTGTGCAAATCTTGCCTTGTGGTGAATGTTTCTTTTCTGTTTTCTTAGTTTGTGTGTAGTGTTAAATATTTTTTGCTAGTTGTCTTGTGAATGTCTTCCTTGCAACATCTGCCAATTTGTAACCTTAATATGAGTCCTGGAAGACAAAATAGAGTTAAGAACTGTGTATGTTGGGTTTTTATTGATGTCAAGTGCAGTCATAGGCAGGGAGAGTAACCATGTTTCAATCTGGTGCATCACCCCATTTCCCTTTCAGCATATCCTTCTCCCTTTTCCTCAAAAGAGTAGTTTAGGTGCATCTTGATTGTAAGGAAGCCTCAAAGCGCAAGTCCCACGCTTGGAGGTTGTTTCCATGTTTCACAAGGTTGCCTAGGTTGCTAACCACCATCTAGGCAAGGGTGCAAACTTTTGTGACAACAGAGCCCATGGTATAAGAATACATGTTGCAACTAACACAATAGAGCACTCATTGCTTCCTCACAATTGAAACAAACAAGATTAGGGATATAAGACAATATGGTTCTTCTATGCCCTCTACTAACTACATTTATGATGCCTTGGAATATTTTCATTTTGTCATAGATGTTTGCATGTGTCTGATTGTAATCTCGCTTTTCAAAAATTCCTTATTTTTGCCTTCAGATAAATATTCCTGTTACAATGGTAATTGCTTGGTTTTATTGAAAGAATGACATGTACATATATATGCAATTACATTGACAATGTTTCCTAAAGAAACAATTGATAATTGAAGACTAATTTAGAAACTATCTAACTAGACTTAATATTACATTATTGACTATTAACTAAATATATATGTAAATTATATTCTAATACCTTTCCATTAATGGTCAATCTGCCAACTACACCAAGTTGCCCCCTAAATTTTACAAACTTGTCTGGGCCCAAAGACTTGATGAGAATGTTTACAGTCTGATCCCTAGTTGGAACATATTGCAACCATATTGATCTGTATTCAGTAAGCTTGCAGATGTAATGATAGTGAAGCTCAACATGCTTGGTCCGCTCATGGAAGACAAGATTTTTGGCAAGTTTGAGCACCCTTTGATTGTCACAAAAGAGAGGTGAAGGACCTACTTAAAGCATGTGCATATGAGAAAGCATTCTTCTAAGCCAAACTGCCTCATAAGCTACTTTAACAACTCTCTGATATTCAGCTTTAGTCAAGGAAAGAGCTACCGCCTGTTGTTTCTTGCTAGTCCATGTGATGGTACCTATGCCCAGACTGAAGACATATCCAGATGTAGACTTTTGTCATCAACAAAAGCTGCCCAATCTGAGTCTGTGAAACCAATAAGTCAAGGATCATTGCTTTCGCTGTATAGAATCCCACAATTGGAAGTGCCCTTCACATATCGCAACACATGCTTCGCTGCAACCCAGTGTTCAGCTCTAGGGGTTGTCATGAAGCGAGAGATGTAACTGACGACAAAAGGCCTAGTGGCAGTGAGATAGATGAGATTGCTCACTAGTTACCTAAACATGGATTCATCCACCAGAGGTGAATCTGATTTGGCAGATAATTTTAGCCCTTTCTCCATAGGTGTGGATGCAGGGTTGCAATCTTGCATCCGAATTTGTGTAGTAGACTCCAGTTATATTTTGATTGAGATATAAAAAAGCTATCATCTCTCTGTCAAACCTCAACACCTAAGCAGTAATGTAGATTCCAAAATTTGTCATGTCAAAGAACTTGTTGATGCGAGTTTTGTGATCACTTCAACATGCAAAATCGAATACTTAGTATCCCAAATGAAACACCAAATCTCCAACTCTCTCTTGAACAAGGAAGCTCATATGCTAAACAATGTATATGGATTATGTGATCAAATGAGACAACCCCAAGGTTACTTCTAGTTGTGGACTCACTCAGTTGTAATACTGTGATATGCTGGTATCACAAAGTTACTTACGCTGGTTCACTTAGACTTCAACTTTACAAATGCGAAAGATATGGCAATGTAAGTTCTTCAATTTCTAATCAAACAAATAAAAAATAGGCAAATGTAAGAAACTGTGAATGTCCTTGTGACTCTACTAGACTTAGTCTTGTCATCAACTCCACCAAGCTAGTGTGATCTTCTAAGGGAAATGTAAGATGTTCAAACTATTACCATTACATTAAAACCATCAATGGATGCATATTAATGTGCAAGCAATAATTGAAGTAAAACTCATTAAATTTCTAGTTGACCACGCAAGGCAAACTTACAATCAACAAGCAACTAGTGGTATTGAATTAGGCAAGTTCCACAAAGATTGATTCACAATTACTTTCATTCAACTAAACTATTCTACTCAACATTAACAAAATCCTACTCTAAGTGAGGAAATGTAGAAACCATGCAATACTCCAAAATGGTACAAATAATCCACCATGAAAATCAACAACGAATTAAGAGCAATTTGGTAGTATTAAAGCAACAATCTCAACAAGTCTCTCTTACAAATGATTTGAGCTGGCCTTTTATAGAGGCTCCAAGTACAATGATTGGCTTAGATCGATTCAAGATCGAGGGTCAAGATTAAACCTGCAAAGCCCTAATGTAACTAATTGTTACAAGCATTAAATGCTCGACCAATTACAATGAAGCACCACCTTGTGGGCCAATGAGAAAATTACATGCTTTTATTGACCAATTAGAAAAATAGGTTAGGTAAAAGTATTATGTGGACTCCACATGTACACTTGGCATGATCTGATTGAATGAGCTTGGACTCATGCAACTGGAGCCTTTTGATTGGTTGAAGATGAATGGGTGTCACCTTAGCATGCTTATCTTATAAACTTTAAACTTGAATTCCTTTGGAGATAAAGAAATATCTCTTGATACTCAACATTATTGAATCTTCAATTGTGATGGCTCATATTCCCAAATTGCTTCATCTTCATAAGGTCTTTCATCCTTTGGGAAGTCTTCTCATTGCCATGATTTGAAGTTGTACTTGAAATCTTAAACTTAGATGTTTGAAAGTGAGGAGCTACTTCATGTGGTTGGATCATTTCTATTGATTAAATTAAACTTGAAATTCAAGTTTGTTATAATCTTCCTCCGCTTGTGGCCTTGATCTTTCTTTTGCACAATTTGTCCTTCGGATTGTACTTTAATAATCTGACTTTGAGCTTGGATTGGAATCTTCAATTTGGCCTCCAATTTCAGACCCTCTTGCTTGCTTGTGGATACTTGAACTCTTGACTTCTCCATGCTACTCTTGCTTGAGGCCTTGAAGTGGAAGTCACTCCTCGCTTGAATTGTCCTCATGCCCTCGAGTATACCCGTTTTTCTTGCAAAACAAAAGAGAAAACTTATTAGATTCACAAAAATGGTTAGCACATAAAACATTGAAGAAATGGGAAAGTCTATATGATACTTCTTGACATGAATTTGATTCAATAAAATCCGAGTATGTTTCCTTAAATCTCAACAAAAGCTGATTCTTCACATTGATTAGAGGGGGCGAAGTGCAAATAAGACTTGAACTACCAACGCTCCAAGACCTGCCCAAGGCTAGATCGGATTTCGACCTGTCCTTGGACACAAATCTAAGTGTCCTACTTTCATTTCCCTTTTTTCTTCCGAAAATTTGTTGCCTTCATGCTTCATCCTTTCATTTTGGCCCTTAAACTCCTCTTCAAGTATGAGATTGATCAATTTTGGTTAAGTTAATTTGCATTTTAGTGAGAAATCTGAGATTAGTTCTCTGAATTTCTTGTCTTGCAGGCCTGATATCATGCCTTTGGATAAAGAAATGGATCACTTTTCACCTTCAATTGGACTTGTAGTGCATAGAATCATCCCTACTTGACTAATGAATTGATTGGGACCCAAGGTATGTTCTCCATTCATGGGCGGGATTTTGACTATGCTTGGACAAGCATGTCCAAGGCCAGGTCGGATTCCGACCTGCTCTTGGACACAAAATCCAAGTTTGTCACACTCATCTCTTAATTTCTTGTCTCTCAATTTGTCTCAACTCCACTTCTATCCTTATTCCCATCACAAGTTCACTTTCAACTTCTCATTTTGTTTGTAATAAGGTGAGTTTGATGTTGATCTTGACTTCATGGCTTGATCCAAAATCTGATTTTCACATTTGCCTTGAAAGTGATCATCTCCATAAGCTCAATTTGGAAGGGGGAATAAGATTTCATGCTCTAAAATCCTTGTTTTCTCCATGCATGATTGCCTAAGGGATGAGAATTTCCCAAACTCATGAGGGCGGAAACCAGGGGGTCCTTGGACCATCCTGTCCAAGAGCAGGTCAAAATCTGGTCTGTTCTTGGACAACCCTATCCAAGGGCTGCCCTTGGACACAAGTCCAAGTCACCCCAAACATTCATCTTTCGTTATGCGTACTATCTTTACGTTGTCCAAGTGAATTCCCCTCATTCATGCTCTTTCATTTCATCCCTTCTTGAAAAGTCATCCAACTCCATGGTTTCTTAATCCAAGTTCATTTCCCGATTGTATCCTCCAAGTTGATTTCATCAGTCGATCGGAAATCTTCATCAATCTCAACTTCATCTCAAACTCACTAAGTGTTCATCATCATGCCTCTCTTGATCTCAACTCCTCATCTTTCAAGTCCAAACTTTACTTTTTCAAGGTAATGAGGCTTAGACACCAACTTGGGCTTGTTGTCGCCTCACTAGATCCTAGACCTCAAACTCCATCTCGCTCAATACTTCACTAAGTGTTGGATCCTTTGCTCATGACATCAAATGACTTGACCCTAAAGTGGGCAAAAGTTGCTTAAACTCATTTCTCAGACTCGGAGAATGCCAAAACTACTACCTACTCCCACTTTCCATGCAAAAGAGGGGGTCCCCATTTGCAATTGAGCGGTGGTGTAAAGACCTCACAACAAGAGTGGCACAAACTCTGTTTGATCTGCTCAATCAAAAGTGTTGAACTACTAGTAATAATTAGGTCATCAACATAGATGACAAGTAGAAGTATATCACCAGCAGTATTTTTGACATACAAATTGGAGTCAGAAGGACTCCTATGAAAGCCTTGGGTCATTGAGGTACTTATCAATCTGTAAGTACCAAGCCCAAGGAGCCTGTTTCAGGCCTTAGAGTGCTTTCATCAGCCTGCATACCTTGTGTTCTTTACCAACAACCTTGAAACTAGGAGGTCGCGCCATATTAACTTCTTTTTGCAAGTCACCATTGATGAATGCACTCTTGACGTCCATTTGATGGGCTTTCCATCCAAACTTGGCTGAAATGGCAAGGACAAGTCGAATGGTACTCATTTTGGCCGTGAGAGCAAAAGTCTCCTCATAATCAATGCTCTCTTTGTGTGAGAGCCCTCTAGCAACTAGCCAAGCCTTGTATTTATCAAGAATTCCACTAGCCTTGTCCTTAACTCGATACACCTGTTTGCAGCCAATGGGCTTCTTCCCAAAGGGAAGATCATAAAGGACCCAAGTGTTGTTCTTTTGAAGACTACATTATAATGTTTTCATAGCTTGTTCCCACTTAGGAATACCTTTAGCCTCTGAATAGAATTGAGACTCATAAACACTGTGAATATCAGCCATAAGAACAAAGTTTACCATAATCTGTTGTTTGCCCTTATTTCTAGACAATCTACCCTCAACAAGCTCATCATCATGAAGATCACCTATGGTCTTGGCTCACCATTTCGACTAGATAGTAGTACTAACATCTGATTCGGGAGGAACAATTGGACTTGGATTGGCTGGAACAGGTTCATTAGGATGTAGATTGGCAGGTCCTTGAGGAAAGTTGGGTGGTGCAATATCATGCCTAGGAGACTCCACAACTTTAGAGTCAGAGTCATCTGAAACCCTCCCATCAGTTGGGCCTGATGGAAGGCTAACACCCAAATCCTTAGCTTGCAAAGGCAGATCCTTAGGAATCAAAATAGGAGAAGAGAGCTGAAAAGGCTCTCGTTCTTCATCAAAGACAACATCCTGACTGAATATGAGACAATTAGTGTCTACATCATAGAAGCATAAATCTGCAAAAAATCCTGATTATACCCGATTAATCGATGATCAGGGTTGTGTCGATTTTTTCCCCCCAAAATTGGAAAAAATAGGTCAATAGTAGTCAATGATTTTTTTTTTTTTTGAAAGAAAAGGGCTAAATTGGGTTTGAATTGGGATAAAATCATGACTATTCTGCACAAAATCACGGTTAAAAATCAAAGAAAACCCTAAACGCAGCAAAAACATGAAGAAAACCCTAAACGCACCAAGAAAACAACAAAAATCCTAATCGCATAGTCAAAAAATGACAAAAACCCTAAACGACATAGACAGGAAAATGCACATAGATGGGAAAGCAGAGACACGCATAAACATTTGAGATGATGCATAAATGGGAAAGCAGAGACAAACACATTTGAAGTAGAGACCACATTTGACCCGTCCATCCGTGCTGCAATAACATACGTTTCCCAAATTTATTTTGTTTGCATTGATATGTATTCTGTAAAAAAATGTGTTCATGTGCGCATTCCCAAAGATATTCAATATGTATTCTATAAAAAAACAAAATTCTATATAAAATATATTCAATAAGTATTTTGTAAAAAATATTAATTTTTTGTAGTTACATTTTAAATTTTTTAAAATTTCTACATAAAATGTTGTATAAAATGTATATTTAACATTTTATACTGCTTTCTCTTCTGCCTTCAATTATATCTCCTCAGCAGAATGGATTTGTCCTCGGGCGACAAATCCTAGATTCCATTGTGGTTGTTCATGAGAATATACACTCCCTTGAAACTGCCAAGAAACAGGGCTTTCTCATGAAATTGGATTTATCTAAAGCCTATGATAGGGTTGACTGGTTGT
>MU224267.1:7024942-7043269 GCA_018584345.1 Thuja plicata
TGCTGGTGGAAGAAATGGGATTCAAAAGAGTCTGGCTCGAAGGTGATTCTTTAAATATTATTAACAATATTAAAGATATCAACCCCCCTTCCTGGACTATAGAGCATATTATCCTCAAAATTAAATCAATAGTTAAATCCTTTGAAGTATTCCATATATCTCATAATTATCGGGAGACTAATCAGGTTGCTGATTGTTTTGCCAATATTGGAGCCAAAAGTGATGGAATTCAAAAATGGAAAGGCATACCTATGAGTAATGATGCGGTCAAATCAATTATCAATTATGATAAAATCAGGCAAAAAGAAGGAGTCATTAAAAGGGCTTTTAATGATACTAATTAATTCATCTCAGATTGGGGGGAGTTGGAATGATGGCCAAAACAAGGTGAAGTACATATCCAAGATTGGGATTTTTACCCTAATCATGAAAGCACAAACTTTAATGCATGCAGCTATTATTATTTGTATCTGTGGCCAGTTCGAGCATGTGAAGAGGATTGCGACTCAGATTAAAAGCTCTCACCTGATTAAGATTAATCAAAATAATAGCGTTTCCCAGCCTGTGAAAAAAGTGCAGGTGAAGATTGTTGTCATGGGTGGTGATCTCAGAAGGGAAGAGTCTGCGGAATGCAAGTGGAAGAAGGAAAAGGAAGTGTGGAGATTGAAGAAAGGTCATGTTCACCGTTTTCTTAAGAGACTTCATGGTTTTGATTCAGAGGTTTCCAAAGCCTTTGCAGATGGATGGGATAAGGGCACGGTTAATATTGCGGGCAAGTCTTTTAGCCTCAGCCTCAAGGTCCTGTCTGATATCACTGGTCTCCCGCTGGATGGTCTGAAGTACTCTAAAGAGGTGAAAGTGGGAACCAAAGCTTACAAGAAATTTCCTGTCACTGATGAGGAAAGGGCTCTTTTGGTGAAAGGTAAGAAAGACTATGTCGACATGGAGAATATTGATAAAATTTGGGGTTCTGTTATTAAAGTTATAATGGAATACTTTACTCTCGAGGGTAGATTCTCTAGGGTCTATAATTATCATTTTGCCCTAGTTAATCATTTTAGACATGAGATACGCATTTCTTTCCCCTACTTTCTCCTCTGGTCGCTTAACCAGAGCATCACTGACTACAGAGTTAAGAATGCCCCTATCCTCCATGTCGGGCTTATCCTCCTAATAGCTGATTATGCCAGAGATCATATTCCCGACCCTATCCCTGCCCAGATTAAAAAGAGGAAGTCTGTGGGGTCTCTGTCTAAGACTCCTAAATCTAAGAAAGCCTCTCTGCCCTCTGAGCCGTCTCCTTCTAAGCCTCTGGTTGAGCCGAAGAATGATGAGCACCTTAGTGTTGCCTCTGGGTCGGAAAAGAATGTCCTGGACACTCCTGCTAGTCCTATCCCCCAGGAGTCTGAAGATGAGAAGCATATCCCTCAGGAAACAGAAATTGAAGGTGTCCAGAATCATCAGATGGATCCTAATGCCGAGAATAACCCCACTACCCAGACCCCTGTGGTGAAGGATTCGGAGGATCCTGAAATTAAAAATGCCAAGGAAAACCCTAAGGAAAGTCATGATAATCTAAAAACAGGGGAAAAATTTAACTCTGTTCTGGAGAATGTTAATACTGAAGGAAATGAAAATAAAGAGATTGAGTTTGAGAAGATTGACAACAAGAATAAAGAAACTGATATTAATCTTATGGATAGTAATGCTGATAATTCGGGGGACAATAGTTTTAAGGTTCTGGAAGAGGAAAACTTGGAGTCCCATGAGTCTCCTAACTCTGAGAAGGAGAATATGGAAGAAGATAGTGACAGAATCCTTCAGGGTAGAAAACCTCAGTCTCTTCAAAGAGATATCAGAAGGATGGATTCACAGGTCAGAAGGACCATTATTATGTCTCCCCTTGAGATTGCAAAAAATAGATCTATCTATAGCTACAATTTGGATAAATGGGTGCAGAGTGACCTGGTTGAACTTAAAAATAGATGCATCAAGCTGGAAAATAAGAGCTCTATGATTGAGGAAACTATTACTATTCTCAGAAATGACTTTCCTCAAAATGTCAATGTCCCTGCACATGATTACGGATTTGAAATTGATGAAAAAATTAAAAAAGCTGTTGAGTTAGCCATGATACCTATCCAGAAGAAAATAAGCGGAAATGAGGAGATGCTAAAACATTTGCTTACGCTGGTGAACACAGGTATGAGAGCTACTATGGAGAATTTGATGTCTCTGAGCAACTGGCTGGAAGGAAACAAAGACACCATTGAACATTCTGATCCTTCCCAGCAGATGGGACCTGGCACTCGCACTAGGTCCAAGAAGCAGAAGGTTGAGGATCCGGATGTCCAGAAGCTGAGAGATAATGTGATGACTATGAAGACTCAGCTGGAGGATTCTGAGAGTTTCCTGAAGACTCTGTCTGATCTCGGTGCTGGCGGCTCTTCTCTCTGTTTTCCTTCCAGCGTTTTATTTTGTTTTTTGCTTTGCTTCTGACTATTGTTAAATCTGGGATCTGTCCCTTTGTAGCCTGCTTCCTTTCTTGGGGCAGCCTGTTGTTCTCTGGGCTTTAATGTCTTTCTTTTCTCAGCTTTGTTAAAGGGTTTCGGGGTCCCTTCAAAACCTGTTTTTACCGTAATCAAAAACATTTTATACATTGTGGTTGTATATTTAATATTTATACATCTTATAAAATTTATGTATATTTAACATTTTATACATTGTGGTTGTATATTTAATATTTAGACATCTTATAAAATTTATGTATATTTAACATTTTATACATTGTGGTTGTATATTTAATATTTAGACATCTTATAAAATTTATGTATATTTAACATTTTTATATATGTTTAAATTTTCTTTATAAAATGTATATTTATTCTGTATATGTATAAAATGTTAAATTTTATGTATATTTTTTATACAAATTTTCTATATATTTATTTGATATATATTTTCTATGTATATTTTGTAAATTTGTATAAAATTTTCTGCATATGTATATAAATTCTGTATGTATGTAGATTTATAATTTTTTTATATAAATATAGATTTTCTGAATAAATTTATATCGAATATATATAAATTTTAGATTTTTTTGTAAATCCGATTTTTTCATAAAATCTTACTCTGGTTTGCCATTTTTTTCCCAAAACGATTTATGCTTCTATGGTCTACATCAATCAGTTGATATGCTTTGTGGTTTTCACTGTATCCTGGGAACATGGGCTTCTAGCTATTGAAATCTAGTTTTGAGCGCTTGGCATCTGGAATCCAAACATAAGTGGAAGAGCCAAAGACTTTCAAGTGAGTGATTGCAGGCTTCCTGCCAGACCAGACTTCCTCTGGAGTCTTTTTTTTAACAGCCTGTGTAGGAGACTTGTTCAGAAGATAGACAATAGTGTAGACTGCTCCTGCCCAAAACTTCTTTGGAACATTTCTATTTTCCAACATAGATTGAGCCATTTAGTGATTGTGTAGTTTCTCCGCTCAACCACACTGTTTTGCTGAGGGGTGTAAAGTATAGTCAGTTGACGCTCTTGATACTGTGATGTGCACAAAAGTTGGAGAAATCAGAAGAAAAAAATGAAAAACAAGGAGAGGAGGACATGTGAAGGAGAGCACTAGGCTTGGTTAATTGGTCTTAAGAGGCAATTGCCAAGTAAGGTGAAGTGATGTCTAATTGAGCTATGTTACCAGTTGGGGTTTGGGTTTGATGGTTTGGCTCACAAGTTCAAGCAAAATTGTTTTGGGGTTGGGTTCATTTTGAGTTCGTTGATACAAAAATATATAAAAATCAGAAATGTATTCATATTTGTAGTAGTAATTATTTTCAAAATACAACACCATACTAATAGTCAAATAACATGGCAAAGTACACCATATTAATAGTCAAATATTAGTCAATGAATCAAGTCAAGATGGAAAACATGGGTAATGAGAGAAATTTTGTAAGATTGTAAGTCAATTGAGTTAGGAATATGCAAATGATAAGGAACTTAGAAGGCAAAGTACTTAAGAATCTTATATAAAACAACAAAATCCTTAATGATTCTTGCACAATCAATAAAATCCAGTTCTTAACAAAAGCATGTTTATTGGCTAAGAACTTATACATTTTCACCTCTTTTTGTGAAAAATGGTCAAGGGAAGGAGCATTTCCAGCTCTACCTCTGAAATCTGCCCAAGAATGTGGAGCCAATTTCAAAGTCAATCACAAAAATGGCTGTCATGAACTATTTCAGTCCCCTTCTAAAATCCGACCTCCCTTGTCCATTTCAGCTCCACTTCTGATTTCGGACCACCTTTGGCATTCATTTCCAGCTCCCTCATGGAATTCCGACCTAAAAGCATGACATTTTGAGATGAAAAAATGTCCAAGTCAAGATTGAAATTTGGTTCAAGGTGAAAGTGATATTGAGAATGATTGAATTTTGATCCAAAGTTTTATGAAGTTTTGATGATCTATTTTTGAGAAATAAAGCGGTGTAATTCCAATTTGCTCATTTTAGTTCCTACAAGGAAATTCAACCTCCTTCGGTTCATTTCAGCTCCTATAAGGAAATCTGATTCCCCCTCAAGAATGATTTCAGCTCCTAGGTGAATTTTTGACCGAGGAAATCAAGTGCAATTTGAATTTTTTGAAAACACTTCAGCTCTTTTGCTAATTTCCGACCTAGCTAAGTGATTGAGATCAAAAAATACTTCAGATCCCTTGCTAATTTCTGACCTAGCTAATTGGTGAGATTTGAAAACAATTTACAGCTTACCTTCTAAAATCTGACTTAGTGTTTTGGCCATGTCTAGCTTGTTATTGAAATTCTGCCGTAGACAAAAGGAGGTACTGCGAAAATTAGAGGAAGTGTGAATTTCAGAGCAGAGATAGGTTATTCAAGAGCATAATTTAGTTTTGAATGTGAATGTGTGATATGAGCTTTGGGTTGAGGTGGCTCTTGTTCATCTTCAACCAATCAAGTAAATCCAATCCAACATGTCCAAGTTCATCCAATGAAATTCATCCACAAGTGGAATGTGGAAAGCATTTAATGTATTACCACAATGAATTTTCTCATTGGTTCATCCTTGAAAGGATATGTACATAAAGATTTGTAATCATCTCACTGGATGACATATAATATTTCTAAGCAATGGTTATAGCAAACCCTAATTAGGGTTACTTTGAATTATCTTGGCTATTGATCTTGAATCAATCTAGGCTTTTCATTGTAATTGAGAGGTCTATATAAGGCTTGGCCTTCTCATTTGTAAGGGATTGGAAGATTAGTCATTAGATAGGAGCAAGCAATAGTAGTAGTAGCAGTAGGAGGAGAAGATAAAAAATTGTTGCCAAGACTATGTTGAAGTTAATACATGATTTTCATTGAAGATATGGTGGATTTTTGTGTCTTTTTTGAACAATTTGCGTGGTTTCTACTTCTCAAAGTTTAGGTAAAGTTAATTGATTTTGATGGAGAAATGTGAAGATATTTGATGAATTCCCTGGTTCATACCATTTGTAGTTTGTTGATTGCAAATTATAGCGTATGGTTAGTTTGAACCTCATTTTGGGCATAGTTCGATTGTGGATGTTCATTTGGATTGCGCTAGTATTGGGTATTTGGATGGATTATTTACAATATGAAAATCTTTCACTACCTTAGAATATTGCACTATTTCCATGACGTTGTGAGCTATCTTTGGTTAAGTAGAAAATAGTTCCATAAGGAATTTGTTTATCCGAGCACTATCTATTATTATCATTGTCCTTAGAATTATATTAGATTCTCTAAACCGTCACTCCTTTTGTCTTTTATTTGAAGTTCAGGGTAGTTTAGTTCAAGTTTTTGTTGCTTTGGAAGATCATTCGCATTTTGAGGGAAAATAATTGATTAAGTCCGGGAACCTTTACGTAAGTCCCTTCGTGATTATCGACAAGATCACATCATATTCATTGAGTTGTATACAACATAAAGTCACTAGTACGCATTGTAAACCTTGGAGTTGCTTCATTTGATAACACATTGTTAGGTTGGTTAGCATTTGAAGTCAAGAGAGGATAGGATACTTGGAATTTTATTTTGCATGGAGTGGTCACAAAACTCACATCAACAAAATTTGCGCTAGGAGGGCATGAACACTGGATTGTATCAATTCATCAAAAAGGAAGAAACATCAAGAGTAGAATTATCAAGTGGAGAAGCTGTTTTAAGAACCACCTTCCATCATCGCGCCACATCAATATAATTGGCACTAGAAAGAGGGGTTGCTCAAATTCATTCGTGGAGATATCAAAAGAATTAGCGAAAGAAAGGCAGCTTGGAACTAATATGAGCTGTCAATTGTTGAATTTGAGATATGTTAGATCTCTCTTTATGTTGAAAGTCCAAAAAAAGTGGAAAATCTGAAAAAACAAAAATAAAAAACCAAACAATCCAAAAAAAGGAGATTTCTGAATGGATGGGCAATTGTTTAATGGTTTGTGTGGCCAGGATGATCATCAAAATGATCTCTTCAATTTTGGTGGGCTTTGAATGAGAAGTTGCATCCACAAAGTTTGTCTCAATTTACATTACCAAGAGAGTGTAGAATCCATATCACCACTAGACATGGCGAGATGCATTGTTTGACATTTTTATCAAGGATGGAGTTATCTTTACAATAAATAATTCCTTTTCGGATATACATATACTGATAGTACTTGCAGGGTCAGAATCAGATTTTATGGATTCAAGGAGATGATCAAGAAGGGATTAAGCATTAAGAAAGATGGGCTTGTAGAAATATTCTGCTCCCTTATTGGTGTAGAATATATAATGTGTTGCTTTCAAAATTCACTTGTCCATCATGCCAAGATATCATCAAGCAAGTCAAATGTGAATTGGGATGGTTCGAACAATCAAGTCTATGCAATGAGGAGTCATCAAAAGAGCACAACGAAGATAACATTCATCAATCAAGTCTATGCAATGAGGAGTCATCAAAAGAGCACAACGAAGATAACATTCATCAATCAAGTCTATGCAATGAGGAGTCATCAAAAGAGCACAACGAAGATAACATTCATCAATCAAGTTTTGCATCAAAATAAGAGCATATTGCAAAAATTTTCGGCGGTGAAAGAAATAAGTTACAAGAAGATAGCACGACTGAGCCGAGTAATAAAAGTATTGAGTACGACCTTTCATAAATTACATCAAATGAAGAATTGATGAAGTCTAGGAAGAAATAGTAAGTCCCTTTGTGATTATTAGCAAGATCACATCATATTCACTGAGTTATATCCAATATAAAGTTGCTAGTACGCATTGTAAACCTTGGGGTTGCTTCATTTGATCACACATTTGTTACATTGTTTAGCATTTGAAGTTTCCTTGTTCAAGAGAGGATATGATACTTAGTATTGTATTCTACATGTTGGAGTGGTCACAAAACTCACATCAACACAACCCATCAAGACAAAATTAAAGAGTTAAAGAGTTACAAAATAAAAAATTAAATGATAAAATTAAAATATATATAAAACTTAAAAGCTAAAATATGTTTTTATTATAAAACAAACTAGTGATAAAATTTTGATGGCAAGAGGTTGTAGGTGCATGTATTATTCTCCATGGAAGTACCACCAACCATGAGCAATACCATATGCTTGTTCCAGAGAACATCAAAGACCACAATCGTTGGAGCATGCAAAACCCATGAACGTAGCCCTCACTGCATTCCGCATGTCATGATCACCAAAGAGTTTGCGAAGTGTTGCCTTGTACCCTTAAGCAACTTTAGGATCTCTATATGGGGGGGACTCTTGTGCCAATAGAAAGTAGTCAAGAACTTAAATATTTGTGACTCAATGCAAAGGCAAGAAGATGCAACACAGTGATCATCTGTTCTATCTCTCTAGTGTGATTTGGTGTACTTCTTTGAAGATTCTTTCTTTAGGATCTTGCTCTTTTGTATTTGTGATGACTTTGATCTTCTCAATCATTGAGTTGATGCCATCATACACTTCACTCAAACAGGGCCTATTTATGTCAGTATAATGGATCATGCTCAATATGGGCTCAGTGAAATTAAGGAGATACTTTGCACAATCCCACCAAATGTCATCTAGGATCGTTTGCTTAACTTTTTCTACCCTTGTAGTGCGAGATTATCTACATATGGACCAATTTGAGCTGATTATCATGTTAGATAGTGTCTCATGAACCTTTAAAAGTCATCTTAACACAATTGTGTCAGGAGGCAAAATGGGCCTCAACAACCTATTTCAAAAAATAAAATAAAGTTAAATTTACAAAAATTAAAATTAAAATTAAATTAGAAGTTTACTAAAGTAAAACATATTTATTATTTAACTTACCTTTAGCAGTTCCAATTTCGAGAATGTTCTAAATATGTTGTGACATATGGTGGTTGGTGATGAACATCTAGATCTCTTCGATCTCAACATACACTTGTTTGATCCAATCAATTTTGGTGCAAATTTTTGATAGCTTTAGGTTGAGGGAGTGGACAGCACAAGATGTCCAAAAAATGTGTCAATAATGCTCCTCAACCAATAACCTTGCAGCCCTATAGTTATTTGCATTGGTTTTAACTTTTTATTACTTGCACAACATTTCGAGTGCTCACTTCCTCAATGACTTGGCAAAGAACATTAGCATTTGTTGAGATTTTAATATCGTTGCAAATGTAATAGCACTGCTTAGATTGTCTGTGGTATGTATTTTTCAAATGCAACAATCTCTCTTTCATTTTATATTGAGAAAGAGGCTAGGAGAGACATGTCCCTGTCTATTCATTATAATGTTTCATTTATCAATCATATATATTAGAATAATAGAAGTTTGCATTATATATATATATATAATATATATATTAGTATTAATCAATATCTAAGTATTATATGTATTCTAGATGATCATACAACTGAAGCTACAAACATTAACACCCCCTCTTAGCTAGGGAGGATGATCAAACAAAATGTGTAGTGGTATACCTTGTCAACACTTATGACCCTCACCATAGCTATACAAAACATCAACACTCCCTCTTAGCTAGGGAGGATAAACGCAAGATATAATATCACCTCAGTGTAATATGTGAGTATAGATAATCATTAAAAATTTATACCATTTTACTGATATCACGAGCAATGGTCCTCAAGTATCAAGTCCATGATACTCACCAAGTACTCAGAGCAATGGTCTCCAAATATCAACTCACAAGATATTCACCAAATGCTCAAAAATGATTATCATGAGTAATGGTCTCCAAGTATCAAATCCACGATACTCACCAAGTACTCAGAGTAATGGTGTCCAAATATCAAGTCCATGATATTCACCAAGTACTCACAAATATCCATGGTATGTGCACAGATATCACGTCTCATGATGTCTACCATATGGATATTGTATCATGGCATGTCCACGAATATTACGTCACATAATATCCACCATGAAGATCTCTAAATCATCTAGGGTTTATTTAATGATATCACCCTTATGATATCTACCATGGTGTCTAAGAGATCCTAACCATCATGACATGTCCACGAATATCAAGTCACATGATATCCATCATGATGGAGATGTTGCAAAGTCGTCACCTCACAACATCAATCAAATACAAGTGTTCATTGTCGAAAAGTCGTCACCTTGCTTCAATGTTCACAGGAGGGCCCATAAGTCATGGAAACACACACATGACATCCACCTTGACTCATCTTAGAGGGTGGATCCACCATGGCTCATCCCAGAGGGTGGAAACTAAGGTATTTCACCTTAGACTTCTCTCTTAAAGAGAAGAATGCAATAACATTCAAAAGAATAGATCACAGATGTTGAAACTCCTTTTCATCTAAGGCTTCATTCTCCAACATACCAAGCTTATCTCGAAAGTACACAACCTTCTCTCTAGCAAGAGACTTGGTGAGCATATCAGCCATCTGTTCTGTAGTGGTAATGTACCTTGACTGAATAGCATTCTTATGCACTATATCTCTAATATAGTTTGCATCACTCTTGGTGAACCCCAAGTTATCCAGGAATATCATGACGTAGGAGTTAGCATAAGGCATTTCAACCAACACACATGAGACTCAATCTCATGATTATAGTCCTCTGACTGCAAAACCATCTCCACTGTTGACTCTCTTTGAACCAATACGACCAAATTCCTTGCAGATCAGAATGAATCGGATCCTCTAGATGCTTCCTTTTAATTTTAAGGTCTTGCAACTACCTCCTGACCTCCTTGTTCAAGGTTGCTTTAGATGAACTATCAGACTCCCTTTGAATCTAATATCAACCTTCTGACTTCATGCCAACAAGTCGTGTCTTTGATCTTTAGTTTACATCAAGCACTTTTCTTGAATGTCCTTTGTTCTAACAACTTATCCATCTACCTAGGAATACCAAGACCTAGATATCTGCATAAAGGCCTTCTAGCCCACATACATGGAACTACATCATTTGGATCGCAATCCTTTGGTTTTTTATAATTTCCTAGTCACTAGGGAAACCATCTTGATATAGCTTGCCCTTCTAAATCAGAATGATGAAGATCCTTGAAGATCAATTTGGGGAGATCCTCTAGTAGCTCCCTCTGTTACGAAAACATACATGGCCCCAATCATGAAAATATCTTGCTCTAAGAGACTCTCATCATTTGGTAGGAGTAGTTTCTCGTACACAAATGTATTTGTCTGATTCCATAGTAACATGAGTGAATGTAATAATCTGTGGATTTATCCCCAGGCTTGGAAACATCAACCATTCATGATAAGCTGGCTTCCATCTGAAGCTTCAAGTACATACATCAACCTCTTGACCTTCTCATCCAAGATTGCCTTTGATAGATTGTTAAACTCCCTCTAAATGTTAATTCGTCCTCCTTTTGAGGGATGTCTCAATTAAGTCCATAAGGAAAACAAGGACATGCCCCTCTCTCCAATTTGAAGACAATCATCCCTTCAATATTTTAGATTATTAAGGAATCAGACCTCTGTACATTTTCTTTAGAGTAGAAATGCAATATGAAGATCTATGCTCATCACATACTACAGATCTCACACCATGATAAGGGGCTCGTGCCAAGTAGTAGCTTATCAACCCGAAGCTTCGAAACTCTCATATGCATAATAATGATGGGAATACAAAACCATATTCCTTTTATATATTGCAATCTCCATACAACTATTCTTGCACTAATAAACTAAGAAATGGTGCCAAATGAAGGGAATTGTCAGTTTAGTGTTCAACAACATTTGATATTTAGAGAATCACATTCAATAAGGAACTTCAAAAAATTCCATCGACATCCAATCAGGCCGAAGATATCACCACTAATAAGCTGCTCACAATATCTTACATAGTTGTCACATTAGAGGTCATTCTCATAGCGTGATAGTCCATACATACATGGAGTCTCAATATTATTTTCGAATATCACATATACACATACAAAATCTCATTCAATTGGCTTTGCGGTGATAAAATATCACTCTAGCAATCTCGGATCATTATTCGAGATATATTGCATTGGCTGTCATTGTTGGCAGTGACATATAATGGCGAACAACATCCTTCTCCCTGTTGTGAGCTACCAAAGTCTAAGCACACAAGATTCTCACCGGAATCACACAGTGATCACTTTTCAAGGTAGCGACACCACATAGATTGGCTCTCAAACAAATTGGGAGCTTTCTTGTGGTGGTCTTGGCAATCACGGTGACAATCTTTTTGACTCGACGAGATCCAGACCTTGTGGACCCTGTGACCCTGCCCCCCACTATTCTCTGGCACCATTGTTTCTCTAGCCAACCCTCACATTTCAACAATATTTGTGTTCACCTCTCCAAATTGGAGGCACGACTGTCAGTGAAACATGCAGGTGAATTTCGCAGCACACGTGGTTGCATTACATGGTTGTTATACCTATCGTGGACCATATTGCATAGAGGCTTCTACACAATCAACCCAAGTCGGCAATAGTAGAGAATTTATCTTGGCGGTCTCTGTCATCAATGAGAGTCTCTTTGTTTTGTTTGCAATGAAATATTTGTTCAGTGCACATGACAGATCTGATTACGACAATTATCTAATGTTGTTCAACAAACCCATTTAGTTCAACAAACCCATTCTGTGCATAACCTGCAATCATTGTAGTCCATGAGACCACATTTTTTTGAGGCGATTCAATGAAGATCCTTAAAGCCTCATCAAGCTCACCATTTTGTGCATATCTTGCAATCATCGCATTCTATGAAACCACACTTCTTTGAGGCATTTTGTCGAACAATTCAAGTGCCTTGTTTAGATTTCCACACTTTGCATACATGTCTAGCAGAGCACCTGTGACGACAATGTCTGATAAATATTCCCTTTCCATTGCGATTTGATGGATGTTGATGATTCCCTGTTCCAAAGCTCTGATTTTGGCACAAGCTGGGAGTATGGTGGCAAAGGTGAACTGATTAGTTGGACACTTGTTCGTTGCATTTGCTGAAAGAGTGCCAATGCTCTCTGAGCATATGCATGTTTTCTGTAAGTTGCAAGTATGGTATTCCATGAGGAGACATCTCGCTCTTGTAAAAGTGCATTCTTTAGGATGTAGAGAAGATATGTAGAAGAGGCTCCAGGGGAGTTGTGAGTGGTAAGAAGAATGCGTAGCGCCTCCATTAACTGAACATGTCTCTACATAAGTGAGCACTTCAAATATTGGAAAACTTCATTCACACAACCAACGATCAAATCGATGACATTTCTACTAGCCACTCTGGAAAAGACCTTGGAGGTTTTCTTAACATCAACCGGTGGTGTCAACTCCATTGCTCGACATTACTCTCTGCAACCAATGACTATTGCGCAGATCTTGCCTAGCATTCACAAGCACACAGTAGTCAATGCCTAATGTTAAAACCTCTATTGCAAATGATTGCCGAAAATGATGTTTCCAGAAATCTGCTCTATCCATTAATATTCTCAATATGTTAATGTGTCAATGTTGATTTACTTCAAATTGATGTATTCTCTCGATTGCATTCATACTCCAATCTTGCCAGAATGAATCCCTTATTTGAGCGCTAATTGTATAATATAAATAGCTGATTAGAATGAAGCTGTCTGCATGTGAATTTTTGTGTTAAATGTCCTACGCTGTCAGTGATTCTAGTATCACTGTGTATGTTGCCGCCAGATTCTCTCAATGATATCACATATGAAATTTTTTTTTGGAGAATTTGTCAATCAAGGTGTTGTCGCCGCCAATATTTCAAATCGTAGTCCAAAACTACGCAGTCAATCTTCAAGCCACGCGGGGTCAAAACATATTTCATGCGACATTCCATGGCGAGATCAAGGGGTGGGATCCTTGAGAGTCGTCCTCCATATGTGGCCTCTCTGCAGCAATAGAGATCCTGCTTAAGATAGGTCCAGTTTCGACCGTTCTGCAACGTTAAGATGGAATTTAAGATAACTATCAGTGATATCTTTATGTTGGATCAACATTAATCCTTGACGATTTCATCTGCCCTTTGATATTTATACGCATCCATCAATTGCAGTATACTATATCATCAATGATACACATCCATCGATCACAACGATATCATATTGCTTGGAGTTCGTAGCTACTTGGTACATTGATCGCAATGTATTTATCTTCTACATTTGCAGTCTGGCTCTGATACCATGTTGAGATTTTAAGATCGCTGCAAATGTAATAGCACTGCTTAGATTGTTTGTGGTATGTATTTTTCAAATGCAACAATCTCTCTTTCATTTATATTGAGAAAGAGGCTAGGAGAGATAGGACATGTCTATTCATTATAATGTTTCATTTATCAATCATATATATTAGAATAATATAAGTTTGCATAATATATATTAATATTAAATAATACTATATATAATATAACATACATATATATATATAATATATATACGAATACAATATATTATTATTAATCAATATCTAAGTATTATATGTTTTCTAGATGATCATACGACTGAAGCTACAAACATTAACAGCATTAAATGCACCATCCTTCCCTCTCCTTCACAATCCACTGCTTTCAAAAACATTGCCCCTTTAGGGAGCACTGCAGTAACATTGATCAGTGGGTGTTTTTTTTTGCGTCTTTCCATCCATCAGATACGATGGACACCCTTGTTTTGACCCATGGATCCATTGTGGGCTTCAAGTAATCCTTTACGTATTTCACCTTTTTGTCCAATAAGGTAGTACACATCTTGTTTGGGCCCTTGTACCCTCTGGAGCCTCATTAATTGATTTCACCATTTTTTTCCAGTATGGTGAGCAAACAACATTGAATGCCAATTCATTGGCATAGACACATCTAGCTATGTCTCGATCGGTAATCTCTATAGACTCATTGTGAAATGTCGTTTCCTACGGTCCCTTTGATCTCTTATTTGTAGAGGTCACATGTTGTTCTTCAGGGATGGGCAAAAATGGATGGCCTTCTGTTGGTTGAAGATGAGAAGGCGATGGAGGGGCCTTCATCCCTTTCAATTCTTATTCTTTAGCAGAAGATGAGTTACAACTTTTTCCCTATTACTTGGTCTGCCTTTGCTTGCTTTTCGATATATGCCAAGACCTTTTCGTTTGGAAGGTCTTTATCGTTTGGGCCAAGACAAAATTTGATGTCTAGATTAGGGATAAAGCACAAATGGCCTTTCTCTCGAGTGTATGAACTCAAATATCTTTCTTTGCAATAACCACAAATCCAAATGTAATCTCCACCGCCTGAATGTTGTACCATTTCAACATATTTTCAAAGGGGAGAGTGTGGATCTGTTTCGAAACGGGGTTGGCTCCAAGGTAGAAACAATTGCCACTGTAATACCTAAGACAACAAATTGAATAATTAACATATTCGAAACAAACCAAAAGAACAAAAACTTGTAAACAAAGCAAGAGAGTTAATTTGTAAAAATAAAATGAAAGGAGAAAAACCCAAAACTTCAAAAAACCTACCTCTTTTGAAGAATACTCTTCTATAATCACTTTGACAACAGATCAGCACTTGCAAATGTGCAGGAATAGCACAACAACCAGCTTGGAGCATTCAATGATCAATCTTCAACTCTATTCGTGCAATGGCAAGCAAGAAAATAAGTGTAGCAGTAGAAAATATTTTTGTTTTTCATTCACAATATGAAAAATGAGATAGGTTTTGCCTTCTAGTTTTATTGTATGGCAAAAATCAGGGTAGTGGGGGCAAAATCTCCTTTTTGCATTAAAAAACAAATTAGAAAAACAACAATTTTTTTTGGAAATGTTCCAGATTCAGCGGATGCATGAGTTTGGGGAAGAAATTAGTCCCGGGTTTGGCAGGGCTGGACCCACAACAAATCGGCCTGGGACCCCAAGCTGGACTCGAACTGGACTGGGACCTGGGTTCATTTGCCTGTGAACTGGTAACGCAGCAATTGAGGATGTGGGGAGCAAATTTCCTCATTTGATGAGTTTTTGGTATTTTGGGGACCAAAATCCATCTTAGTGGGGTATGTGATCTATAAATTAGAAAGGCAATTGCTCGATGCAACAAATCATTTTCATTTAAAAGATGTTGAACACTTGGAATGCATTGCTATGACACTTTGGAAGCGAGCAATCAGTCTTCAATGATAAAGATGACCTAGGACCTAAGGTTGATTTAGAGCATCTCAAGGAAGGCAGAAAACAGAGGAAAAGATGAAGAATCAGAGTATTTAACAGTTGGGTGTCAAAACTGCTGGTTGTGGCTAGGGGCGGTCTAGTATTTGTGCTGGCAATTTCTGTAACTGTCAGTTCATACTGGAGGCAATTTTGTAACTGCCCTGGTGGTTTCGTATAAGCCTGGTGATTACAGACAACTGGTCTGCAGGAAGTGGAGATTTTGAATCTTTTTCTCGTGGGGGCTGGTAGGGTGATTGGCTAGTACCACTCTTCCCTGTGACTGTTCATGTGGAATTTGTCCATTTGAAGTGTGTAAACACAAAACAAAGGGAGAATATTGTCGAAGAGCTGGTATTTTTTTGATTTCCTTCATTTTTGTTCAGAACTTAGAATAGCAAGCTGGAGAACAGGCTTTCCATAAAGTTGCAGGCACAGTATAAATCTTGAGCTCAGATTTTGTATGGCATGAGCTCATCTGTGGTCTCCAATGACATTCATCTACGTGTATTCGACTGGAATTGGTACTTAAGGAGTTTCAAATTCTCTCTTACTGGAATTTTCACCCATCGAGGGTTTCTCCAGGTTAATTTTGGTATTTTTCTATGTTACCGGATCCCTCTGATATGCCTCGGATCCTGATTCTGGTACGATCTGGATCCTTTTTCTGCTCGGATTCTGCCCGGATTCCTGACTGGAATCTGCAGAATCCACAGAGAATCCAGATTCCAGTCAGGAATCCTGCCGGAATCCGGGCAGAATCCGGAGGAATCCAAGCATGTGGGTGCCCAAAAACGGGCCACACATGCCAATTTCTTATTCTTTTTTAAAACTAAAAAGCCTCTAAATCCTAATTCAACTAGTAAAGCATACATTTGGTCATTTGATGGTCATTCATTCATCTCTCAAGCACTTTTCACCATTTTTGCTTTGTTCATCAAGTAATGACATTTTGAGACTTTTGCAAAATATGAATATGATATAATCATATATTGGTAATTATGGATTTATCATTTTATGAGAATCACGCTTCTAACTTCTTATTATTGTCATTATATGTTTGAAGTTTGAAGTTTTGAAATAATGATGAATGAGCATTGACATGTGACATGTATGGAATCTATGAATATATACATATCGAAAATGTCTACACTCTATATATATACCCGCGGAATCAGGATCCGGCCCAAAATGTTTTTGGCCAAATCCCCGAATCCGAATCCAGATCCGAATCCGAATCCGAACCAGAATCAGGATTGGCTACTTAGGTATTTTGTTAATTGTCTATATGCTTCTCCCGTTGGTGTTTTCTGTTTTCCTTATGTTTTTACTTGTTCTAGTGGACATCCTGATCACTTAGTATGAACAATTCAAATATTTTCCCAGAGATTATGCTGTATGAAAGGATTGATAGTGCGCTGGTAGTCCGCTTCAATAAGTAGTTGAAGAACTGCTTGTGGAATATTCCCCAGTTTACAGATCACTGTGCTCTGACCCTTCTGAAACTTACATTGTAACAAGTCCAAGAATCACTAACCGATTCAAAGAACATTTGAATTGAGAAAGAAATAATTTTAGCTCAACAAGCCCAGACATTTCTAATAACAACAGGATCTAGTTGTCCCATTAAACTGGAACAGCTTTTGGCTATATTGTGCATAGGGAATTTGGAATAAAGGTTTTCAAGTGAAAGCCGGACTAATTGCTACATTCCTACGAAATCTGTTGGAAGGATAACAAGCTTATTTGAGATCCTTCAATGTCATGCAAGCGAGATCACACAGATGGAAACAATGTTTTGAGTTTGAGGTCCAGATTCACAGTTGTATTCGTTCTTTCATTGCAACTGTGATCTGAATGCATCTAGTTTGTCTCAGTGCCCCAGGAATGCTATTTTACAGTTTTAGTGCATTTTAGTTTTATGGGCCATGGCTATAAAATATAAAGGGGTTAGGTTCTCCTATAAAATTGGGTAGTCCAGGTCAAGTTTTGCAAAATTCTTGTGATACATATGCTCAGTCTCTGGTCATCCTTAGTGGATACTGTTGCTATATTAATTTTTTAACTACTCTAAAAACCTTCTTTTAGCCCTGTTGCAGGTTGAAAATTTTCTCCAAAGCTCTGCTTCCGTACATATTGTTTTTCATTTGTTTATTTTCTTTTTTGTAGTAATATTTTTGAACTATCTTAGATTTGTCTTGAGTATACAAATGAATACCATGAGCTTGACCAATATTGAAAATCATATTATGAGTTTGCATCAATACCAGAACACATATTCTAGTTGGCTTTGATCATAGGTATATTGCCTAATTATATTGGATTTAATTAACACAGATGGTATGCATGCTTATTATAATTTTCGCATGTTGTGTTCATTATGCTAGGTATTTGGCTTATGCAAATGGAATATGTGCCAGTTATTCTGTGTTATCAGCATTTATTTCTGCAGTCCCTCAATCACGCAGTTTATCTAGAGCATGGCTGGTTTTTTCTTTTGATCAGGTTGGTACATATTCAACTTCCAGTTTTTAGTATTTACTATATTTGTATTTTTTAAATACTTATAACTCCAACCCTACTTTATATCTCATGGTTTGGGTTTTACTCAAGCAGTTTTTCTTGGGTCTAGTACTTATT
>MU224267.1:7048538-7065620 GCA_018584345.1 Thuja plicata
ATATAGGTATCTGGAAGACAAGGAGTGTTAAGATTTGGTTAGTTACCAATTAAACAATCAAATTTTGAGATTGAATCACTTCACCTAATATAACCATGTTTCTTTTGGAAATTTCCATTATACTGCAAGTTACTGAGTATTTTCTTAATGTGTTTATGCATTTAACGCCAATCACTTACTTTCTTTTTTGGGAGGACCTTTCACCTACCTAAAAGATGATTAGTGCTCAATCTTTGCATTAACAAATACACTACTTAATAATATTACTACATTTATATATAACATTCTGGGCTTCTAAGAAGCAATTTACATATTTTAAAAAACCTTTAATTTCCTACATTCATGTCGGTATCTAGAATATAAAGTCTTAGTATCCGTATTCTGTCATAATGGAATACCTATTCTACCTATTGATTTAATGACTACCCATATGCATTCTGCTAAGCAAAAAACAAAAAAGATACCTGTGGTGCATTGTCTATTAGCTATAGTGCTTAATCTTTCTGTAGCGCTTGGCAGCTCCATGCTTCATCTTTCTTTCTGATAATGACAATGGAGTCATCTTCAGGCGCTGCGTTTTTGGAATGCTGAGAGCATTTCTTCACTTCAGGGGCTATGATATGAAAATTTTCCCTTTCTTCTTTATCCATTTGTTTCGGAATGTCATATCCTTAAGCTCTCTAGTAGTCTAACATCCATTCCTTCTCCATTTCTTCTTTAAGGAGTTCTTTGTACAGAAAATCCAAGTTTCTAGACATTTCAGGCCAGAATTCATCAAAACATCTTTCATCTTTAAACGTCATCATAGGGATTCGCTGAGAATTTGGGATTACCTTGAGATTCTCTATCTCTGTCTTCATTGTGATCTCTAGGTATGGAATTCTCAGTTGATTGTCTATACTATGAACCATTTTTTCTAGCCCTCCTAATAGATCCTCCTCAAAGATAATCTTCACTATTTTGATGATCTCTTCTTTCTTACGACCAGCAAAGGTGGAAAGAGCAATAAAGTGTCCCACTATATTCCCATTTCTTTTGAAAGTGAGCTCATTATCAAAGTGGTGATCTCCTAGCCCTTTCTCCAGTGCCCTTTTTGTAGGATCAGAGAGTGGGTTTAACATTAGATTCCACCGTTCTGGTTTTATCACTACCCTAAACGCCATAAGACGATAGTCATGAAGAACAAAGGTAATAAGCCTAGATTCCATCTTCTGGACTGTAGTTCACCCACTTCTTACAAGGTTCTCAGCTCTAATTTCAGAAATATGTTGAAGCCTCCGCATATAGATAATCGTTTGTGTAAATGTATTTAATGACATCTATAATGATTACACTTACATCCTACTGTCCACGATCTATTAGGATTGCATACGTAATGATCGTTATTATACCGCACTTCAATATTAATTGCTAATAGCTAGGTTCCACGCTTTATTTTGTAACATTTATAGTTACCTACCCGTGACATGATGTTAATCTTAAGCCATTTGGCTTACATAAAAGGATACACAAAGTCCTTAATGTTTTGATAGGCAGTGCTTATTAATTCCTTTTAAGATCAGATTCGAGATTGTAATGTTAGAATTATGATTTCTCAATCTATGCAAGGTTTCAACTTGTCTAGCCGGGGTTTAGATTAATGATGAGAAGATCGTGCCATGACAGAGGTAAGACATATGGTATGGAAGATACACTAAATTCAGAGGGTCCCAATTTTCTTAAGTAATAATTTATTGTTGTCCTTATCCATTCTGAAATCATATATCCCTGTAATTTGGTGTTAGAATATAATTAATAGGGGGAGACTCAAATCTTTTGTAAATTATTAAGGAAGATGTGTCGAGATTTCTTTCTCCTCAAACATCAAATTAAGTTAGGGCTTTATAGGTTACCTTCTAATCTTCTATATATTAACATACAAAATAATGTAAGAAACAAAGATATACACACACACACACACACACACACACACACACACACACACACACACACACACACACACACATCCGTGTGGGTGTGTGTGTATCTTTATATAAGTATATAAACAATTGAATATGGACGTTTGCAAAAATGACAATGAATCATTTTCGAGAAGTATTTAGAAAAATGAATTCAAAGAGAGTATAGTCAACTACACAAATGCCTTCAGATAACATCAGGACAAAAATACAGAGCAAAATTCCTCTCTATTTTTTAATAAGTCCTTCCTATTGATTCTACTCTCAGAATACAATGCAGAGTTTGATTTTAACTTTTAAGGATTCCTAAAAGAAGAAATGCGCAATACAAAGCTCTGAAACTGATAACAAAGATTTACTCATAGGATGGAGAAGTTATCTACCTCAATGTTTCTGAGACTTAATGGAAGGGATGGATCAAGGAAAACACTAATGTTGTCAACCTGAGCCCAGACACCCACTTGAATCCTAAGTGCCTAGAAGAGGAGACCACATTAGGAGGCCATAGTAAGAAGGGCAGTGTTATAAACTAGGTTACTCCCTTAGTCTAGGGGTAAGCTTATATGAGTGACACTAAAGTACCGGTTACTCTAGAGAACCTAGAGAGTATCCCTATGCAAGTATTCTGTGCTAAAACAGCTTAATGCCGTCTGCTCCTAGGTTTGCTAGTTCATCGGTCCTTTTATTACCTTCCCGATATATGTGGTTTATGGTGATCTTTTCAAATGATTTACATAGGGTCAAAGCTTGGGAAAGAAGAGAATTTAGTTTCCAAATTGGTGTAGATCCTTTCCTTAAAGCATTAATACTGATTGCAGAGTCCCCTTCTATTTCTAAATACTCTAATCCTAAGGCTCTGCACTTTTTTAGTCCTTTAACTAAAGCCAACATTTCTGCCCAGTTGCTAGTTTCAGTTTCAATAGGAGAAGCTACTGTTTCTATTTTAGTTCCTTCATTATTATGAATACAACATCTGATTCCTGCCACTCCAGGGTTTCCCCTGGATGCCCCATCAAAATTCAGTTTAAACCATCCTTCCTATGGTGGGAGCCATTTACAGTTTTTTCTTTTGAATTCCTTATCCTGATCACCCTTACCAGTAAAGGGAGGGAGAGTGAGACCTATCCAATTTCCTCTCATTTTTTTCATCCCAACGACTCATTTGGAGGCCCAATTTTTGTAGTTTATTAATTATGTTGTTAATATTTTCTATGATGGCTGCTTCAATCTTGTTTATAATTTGATTCCAATCCATTTTCTTTTCATTAAAAATTCTTCTATTTTTCTCTTTCCATATTTCCCATATACGAATTGAAGGGGTCATTGTCCATAAGTTAGCATAGATACTCTCCTTTTTAATAGCAGGCCAAACTTGGAGCATAACAAGGAGTGAATTAGGGAATGCAGATAACCAACCCAAATTTTTTGAAAGCCATTTCTAACATTGGCTTGCATAAGAGCAGTTCAAAAATAAATGATCAATATCTTCTTCGATATTCTCACAAAGAGGGCATCTGCTAGGACCTAAGAACCCCATTTTCTTAAATCTATTTGCTGTTAAGAATCCATTACTGAGGGCCAACCAGGAACAAAAGCCATCTTTGGGTAAACAATTTTTGTTCCAGCATAAGTTTTTAGGGATGTCAGTCTTAGGTCTTTTGTAGCGTTTAATGATGAGGTTATAACCATCTCTAGTGTTGTATTCTCCATTTTTTGAACCATCCCAAACCAACCTGTCCTTTGTACCATTTAGTACAATTCTTCTTTTGTTAAGAGTCTCTTTTAATAACTTTTCATCTTCTTTTGATATCCCTATCTCCTTAAATGGTTTCCATGCCCAATCTTCTCCATTGAAAAAAATATAATCTTTAAAGAAAATCCCTATCCTAGACTCTAAGTTGGTTTTGAGGGAATTATTGTCTAGTTTCTTTTCCAAGACTTCATAGCCTTCCCAAGAATCGGTCCAAAAAAGTGCTTCTTCTCTTGTGCCTAAATTCCATGTTAGTTTACTCATAATAATGTGTCGACAATCTAATATAAAGTTCTATATTCTAGATCCTCTACGAGGATTTATTTCCCTAAAAATGTTGATGGTGGTATTCTCGCCCAAATATTTAGAAATAAGAATCTTATCCCATTTGGACTCAGAATTTCTAAACATTATCCAAATTAACTTTGCCCCAAGGGCTTTACCTTGGTCACCTATGTTTTTGAGACCCGCACCACCCTCATCTTTTGGTTTGCATACTTTATCCCAAGAGATAAGGGGGATTTTCTTCTTATCTCCACACCCTTGCCAAAAAAAAGTTCTTAGATGTTTATTTAATTCTATCTATTTTTTAGCAGGTAGATTGATACAGGATAACTGGTAACTTGGCATTGCTGCCAAGACTGACCTTGCCATGGTAGCTCTACCTGCTCAGGATAACCACCTTCCTTTCCAAGAATTCATTTTATTTTTGATCTTATCTATTGTAGGATTACAAATATTTGAAGATCTACTGCCTTTCTCCAAAGGGAGGCCTAAGTACCTAAAAGGAAGCTTACCTTGCTTAAACTTTAGGATTCAAAAAATATCTGATTCTACCTTAATATCTGTGTTAAAGAAGAAGATATCAGATTTGTCTGGGTTGATTTCTTGTCCTAATGCCTCAGTGAATGCATCCAGGATCATTCTAAAGGATCTGGCTTATGTTCTGTTGCTCACACCATAAAGCATCGTGTCATCAGAAAACTACTGGTGAGTAGTGGGATCTAGATTGCTGGAAATAGCAATACCTTCGAGTGTTCCCTTCTCTTTTTCCTTAGAAATAGTTCGTCCTAAGGCCTCAACCATGATAATAAATAAAAAGGGGGAGATTGGGTCTCCCTGCCTCAAGCCTCTGGAAATGTTGAAGAAGCCTTTCGAGGTTCCGTTAACTAGGATGGAGATCATAGGAGTGGAGATGCATTCAAAAATTAGATTGATCCAACTTTTGGCAAAACCAAAAGCTTCTAAGCATTTACAAAGGAATCTCCAATCAACTTTATTGTATGCTTTTTAATATCTAGCTTGATTAGCATACTGGGATTTCTATTCTTTTGAACAGAATGAATGACTTCTTGGGCAATGATGACTCCATCAAAGATCGACTTTCCAGGAACAAAACCGGTTTGTTCCTCACTAATGAGCAGTGGAAGGAATTTTCGGAGTCTAAGGGATATGGTTTTAGTCAGAAGCTTGTATAATGTATTGCAAAGTGCTATTAGTCTAAATTCATTAAGGCAACCGGGTTTTTCTCTTTTGGGAATAAGAGCTATGAAGGTGTTGTTAACTTCTTTCAATAATTTTCCTAAATTCCTGACCCCTTCAAGTGCCTTAGTAACATCCTTTCCTATGAAGTGCCAACACTTTTGAAAAAAGATAGCAGAAAAACCATCTAGGCCTAGAGATTTATCCAGATTCATCTGCATTAGGGCTGCTTTAACTTCTTAACACGTGGATTTCTCTGTTAAAATCTTACTATGTTTTTTCGTGACGACTCTAGGGATGTTTTTAAGCAACACCATTTGTTTGTCCAGGTTAGAACTCCCAAGGTTGTTAAGGATATTACAAAAGTAACTTGCTGCTTTAGTCACAATCTCCTTAGGGTCATTGAGGATATGTCCCATTTCGTTTTTAATGCTTGAGATTCTATTAGTGCTTCTTCTCTGTTTAGTGCTATTATGGAAATTTTTTGTATTTCTGTCTCCTGCTTCGAGCCAAGTTTCCTTAGATTTCTGTCTCCAAAAAAATTCTTCTCTTGCTAATATTTCCTCATATTCTAAAATGAGTTCCTTTTCTTTAAGTTAGAGACCTTCATCCATACCTAATTGAATAACCTAAGAATTCACATTACTCAACTCTTCCTCAAGATTTAATTTTGAATACAAAATGTTTCCAAACTTGTTCGAATTCCATTCTAGCAGTCTCCTTTTGATCACTTTATGCTTGCTTGCTACTATAAACATCTTAGAACCTATCACCTTAGATTTAGACCACCATTGTTCTATCTAATTCAGGATGTTAGAGTCTCTAAGCCATACTTGTTCAAATTTGAAAGGGCAGTTTTTTGGTTTTGATTTCATTAGAATTCTAAGTTTCACCGAGTAGTGATTAGATTCAGAAATAGGAAAAATCTTTGCTTCAAAGGTATGGTCAATATCAATAAGACTACCTTTAAGGAAGAACCTATCTAATTTATCTGCAATGTTGCAGAAGCCTTGTCTCCTGTTATTCCAGGTGAGGGTATTGTCTTCGGTTGGAATCTCTAGAAGGGAATTCCTATCTCTCCAAATGGTGAAATCTCTGGCAGCCAAGGGGAGTTTGTTGCTGCTACCTCTTTTTTCTGTTATTTTTTTAATGACATTGAAATCACCTCCTAAGATTCAAAGTAGATCTGAGTTATGTTTAAGGAAGGTCTCTATTTCATGCTAGACTGTTAGCTTATCCTTATTTTGAATTGGGCCATATACATTAATAAGGTTGAAGGTTAGATTATTTCTAAAGTTTTTTACTTGTCCACACTTCCAAAATTGCCTTTTCTCTGTAATGTTTATTGAAAGGCCCCGAGGATCCCAAATGATTGCCAAACCTCCTGATGCTCCACTCATAGATGATTCCTCAAGTTCCATGAATCCTAGCTATTTTTTAAAAGTTTAGCATTTCTATCCTATCCATCTTAGTTTCCTAAATCAAAATTATATCTGACTTTGAACTATTAATGCAACGTTTAATTATTCGCTGCTTGTTAGGGGCATTCATGCCCTAACATTCCATGTTAGGATATTCATTGCTCAGTGGGAAGGTTCTTCCCCTTCCCTGCATTTAGAAGTGATGTTATCTTAATCTGTCCTGCAACCTCTCCTACTAAAGATCTTAATTCTGCATTTGGTTTTCTTCCCCTCTTTTTTGTTTTCTTTGCACAGTCCGAAGAGCTTCTACTATCCTTATTAAAGACAATACCAAATGTTTCTGGATCTTGCATTTCCATATTCTCTAGACTTACTAACATTTCTTCAATTCCCATCCTTGCTTCCTCACAGTCAGTTGCCTTTATTCCTTCAATGAGGAGTTTCTTCTGTAAATCCAACTCTTCTTTATCACAAATCTCATCTAGAAATTGTTGCATTAGTTCATCTATTAAAGTTTCACCAAGATAGTGAGAAATAATCTTGACTTCTTCCTGAATTTTATCTATGTCGGAATTCCCTGATCCTGTTTCTAAATCACCTGTTGAAAACTCTGTAGAAATTGGTCTTTTATGGCTTTCCTTGATTACTGTTGAAGCCCCATTAGAGAAATCAGATGGAGGATTTTTCTAGGTCTCGATGGGAGGGACCACTACAAATGTTTCTGGAAGAGGAGGAAGATTTGTTACATCAAATTTTGATGTAATTTTACTCTCATTAATAAGATTGTTCAGGGAGATAGAATGGGATGATACATCTGCATGGGGTGATGCAATAATTGATAACATTCACCCTTTATCCTACAATAGGGGATTAACTCTTGGGCTACAACCTCGCAAAAACCATCGTTAGGAAGGTTAGAAGTAGATACAAAACCATCAGCATCCATGGGAGAAATAGGTTGTTGAGGAGCCATCTTGATCCCAACATCCTCACCTATGTGTTTCCGGGGTTTAGAAGGAGTAACCAAAAATCCACCTTTTTCATCAAAGAAGGAAACTTTGAGTTTATAAGGATTGTTTATACCTATAATGTCATTGTCAGTTCCAGGGTTATGCGCAGGACGAATTAATTCCTCTCTAATCTCCACCTCTAGATCATCTAGATCTAAATATTCTCTAAGAATAGTCGGGTTAATTGTGTATGACGAAGCCTTACCTCTGATCTCTAAAGGTTTAAGATTTTTAGTTGTCAACTTCATTCTAACAATAATTACTCTGTCAGACTGCTCAAATTTCCCATCTACAAAGCCTACAAATTTCCCATATTTGTTACTGATTTTCCTGAGGAGTTCCTCATTTTGAAATTCCAAGGGAAGGTTATTGAGTAAAATAATTCTTTCTAGTATGAAATCTGTCATATTAAAGGGATTAAAAAAGGGAACCCAGTCTAAGACTGTAAAATTGACACCTTTAAAGCTAGGCCAACCACCTAGAAGTAATTTTTCTTTGAGTTCCTTGCTGCTGCATGCCAAAAAATGAGGTTTTCTGGAAGTAGAACAATACTTACCTTTTTTCGCAGTTGATGCTCCATCCAGATTGCGATTTTTTCCGAAGAAGTACCTACACTATTCCACCTGCAGATAACCCCAAAAGAAGCACATCAATCTTGCATCCTTTCCATTAAACCATCTTTAATTTCTAGGGTAAAAGCCTCATTTGCTTCCTGAATTTTAGGAGAGTTAGGGTTATAAGAATTCTCTTTTCTTTGGTGAGGAGTGTAGGTTTCTTTCTTGGGGGTCGTAGAAGGACGCGAGGGTACAAAATAACATGAATTCGGGTTCTGATTTTTTGCCAATTTATCCTGTGTTTGAGCCTTGGGTGGATTTCTTCGGTGTCGAGGGGAGTAAGGTGTGGGCGAAGAGATCAGGAAACCCTTGGGAGTAAGAGTTTCTGCAAGATGAAGATGAGCTCTGGACAACATCTTCCACAGTACAACCCCCGACATAGTCCTGGGGGAAGCATGTGTCAGGGCTTCAAATTTATTGGAAATTGGTAAAGAGAACTGAGGAGGGAAAAAATGGCATGATGGTTTGAATTTCGGGGCAACTGGCCGACATCCTTCTTCCATTTTCTCCAGAAGACCTGAGTTACTTATTGAGGGGGGAGAAAGAGATCGCCATTGTGACCCAGAAAGCCTAGCATATTTTATTTTAGCAAAGAAACCAAGTTGTTTCTCCATAAATTCTACAGTGCAGATGCGATTCTGATTACGAAGGAGCAGACCCATTTTTCCCACATCCAAATAATATCTACTTAACTAACCATATATGGTAATGTTAAAAGTACACAATCCATATATGGTGGTGTACCTATAAGCCAATAAACAATAGAGCTTAAGATGCCTTTGACCATTTTAGAGATTCGTTCTCTTCATGATTGATGAGATATCCTTCAATAGGACTTGAGCATTACTACTATTATACAAACATCTTGCTATTCCCTAGCTTAGTTTCATGTTTCATCCATAACAAAGTTGGAGCAAAACATTATATCATCATAATTTGTGATTATATAGAATAGTTTACGTGGTAATTCTTTTATAGACAAGTAGGCACTATTAGAGAACATGAACTCACATTGTCGCTTTTGAGCTAAAAAGTACAGTCTAATTTCCACATGGGGTCTTACTACACATAATCTAGGATTGCTATGTTAGTACCATGGTCTCACTACACAAAATCATTGAGTACCACTAGAAATTACACAATAGGTGGAGTCAATTTCCAACTCTGTTAGTCCTAAGATCAAATTACATGGGGGAATCGGTAATATACCAAATAATCCAACTTTTAAACCTCTTGAACTTAAACCAACATTCACAAGATTAACCGTAACTACAACAAATGAAAATCATAAACATCCAAGTCCATCCACAACATTGACACACAAATATTACTCGTGGAAACACAAATAGGGAGAAAATCATGGTGGGAATTAGTAACCACTAAATGATGTAATCTTCTGAAGTATGCCATGTGAGGAGCTTAACCATGTTAGGAATTTACAACAACATTGTTAGGTGCTACCTGGTTAAGGGATTGCCTTAGGCATGTTAGGACTTTCACCCTGTTAAGAGTAGCCTTGTTCAAGGATTTTGAACACTTGACAGAGTGTCACCTTGCTAGAGGATTTACAACACAGATATGTTAAGATCTACCCTGTTAAGGGATTTAACCTGTTGCAACTATTACAAAATGACATAAAGAATGATCTGTAGAACAACACTACCTCTACTTGATCAGATCCACCGAAGCACACAATCTCTTCTCAACACACTTAACTCTTCCCCAGCTTGATCGAAACTCACACTTTTCACCGCACTAGTCCAACACACGATCAACACACTTAACTTTCAACTTCATCCATTATATACTGAACTTTTAAGACCACACCTTAATCAAGCCCTAATTTAGAATTTGAAACATCCCACTCAGATCCAACGCACCACAAAACAAATATTAAATGTATAAAACATATTTTCAAGGCTGCATCAGCCAATACAATGATTTACATAAAATATTGTGTCAAGGAGTCAAACACATTTTGACCAAACACAAGCTTCCTCTAGAATCTTCTCCACACATTAGCATCAAACAATGTGATGCCAAATCATCACCTCTAATCATAAAGACATGTCACAAGATAGTGACTAACTCAACTGATTCCACCACAACCTCAACACCGTTCACCGATCAAAGATTTATCAATTGTCGCTCAAGAACACAAACACTATAACCTGTTAACAACTCTAACTCTGCTCACCGGTCACTCAAATTAGTTGCAGTTGCACCTGTAGCATATGAACACTATTGACCACCATATCTTGTGACCATGCCACAAGATACAACAAAGAGTTGACAAGACATTCAAATCATCTATCGCCTGTCATTAACTGTGCTAGTAGTTGCACTATGATACTTCAACCGATCATAACTTTTACATAATATCACTTTAGCAGTAGCGGTCATGCATTAGACATCCAAAGACACACCTAGGTCTCCCATAAAGATAACAACCACTAAAACTCACTGCAACCCTTCATTCATCATACTATGCTTGGAAACACACTAAAAACATAAAGTCAATAGTTGACATCAATGACAACATAATATATGATCATCCTGTAATCAAATCTGCATCATGACATCTCCAAAACTCACTTACCATCACTACATCCGATATGCCAACAAACTCCATCACATCATATAAAAGTCTACCAACATCATAGATCGCGTTTTAGGGAGCATTTCAGTACATGTTCTCTATTTTTTGCATCGTGATGTAGCCATACTTTTGGGAGATAACCCCTTCTATAGGTAAAACTAGTCTTGTGCACATTCCATGCAGGAGTGTTGAGTGTTTTAATGACATTGGATGTGGTATTAATTGGAACACTAATAACGCTAAGATTAGTTACATCAAGTAGAGCCTTATTGTGATCATTTATATTATAACCAACATGAGAACCCATATGTTGGAGTATACCATCACAATTTACCTATGTACTTAGGTGGATCAGTATTATACCAAGTAATCCAACTTTTAAACCTCTTGAACTTAAAGAAGCATTCACAAGATTAACCGTAACTACAACAAATGAAAATCATAAACATGCAAGTCCATCCACAAAGTTGACACACAGATATTACTCGTGGAAACCCAAATAGGGAGAAAACCATAGTGGGAATTAGTACCCACTAAATGATGTACTCTTCTAAAGTACGCCCTGTGAGGAGCTTAACCATGTTAGGGGTTTACAACAAAATTGTTAGGTGCTATCTGGTTAAGGGATTTGCCTTAGGGATGTTAGGACCTTTACCCTGTTAAGAGTAGGCTTGTTATAGGACTTTAAACACTTGACGAAGTGTCACCTTGCTAGAGGATTTACAACACATATATGTTAAGATCTACCCTTTTAAGGGATTTAACTTGCTACAAATGTTAGGGAACAACAGAAAGAATGATTTGTAGAACAACACTACCTCTACTTCATCAGATCCATTGAAGCACACAATCTCTTCTCAACACACTTAACTCTTCCCTGGCTTGATCAAAACTCGCACTTTTCACCCCACTAGTCCAAAACACGATCAACACTCTTAAGTTTCAACTTCCTCCATTATATATTGAACTTTTAAGACCACCGCCTTAATCAAGCCCTAATTTAGAATTTCAAACATCCCGCTCAGATCCAACGCTCCACAAAACAAATAATAAATGTACAAAACATATTTCCAAGACCGCGTTGACCAATACAACGATTTACATAAAATATTGTGTCAAGGAGTCAAACAGGTTTTGACCAAACACAAGCTTCCTCTAGAATCTTCTCCACACGCTAGCATCGAACAATGTGATGCCAAATCATCACCTCCAATCATAAGGACACATCACCAACTCATGACTAACTCAACTGATTCCACCATAAACTCAACACCGTTCACCGATCAAGGATTTATCAACTGTTGCTCAAGAACAAAAACCCTGTAACCTGTTAACAACTTTGTCTCTGCTCACCGGTCACCTATCCTTCACACTAGTCACTCAAATTAGTTGCATTCACAACTGTAGCATCTGAACACTATTGACCACCATATCTTGTGACCGCGCCAAGAGATACAACAAAGATTTGACAAGACATTCAAATCACCTATTACTTGTCATTAACTGTTCTAGCAGTTGCACTGTTATACTTAAATCGATCACAACTATGACATAAGATCACTTTAGCAGTAGTGGTCATGCATTAGACATACAGAGACACACCTAATTCTCCCATAAAGATAGCAACCACTGAAACTCATTGCAACCCTTCATTCATCCTACCTATGCTTGGCAACACACTAAGAACACAAAGTCAATAGTTGACATCAATGACAACATAATATCTGATCATCCTGTAATCAAATCCGCATCATGACATTTGCAAAACTCACTTACCATCACTGCATTAGATATGCCAACAAAATCCATCACATCATATAAAAGTCTACCAACATCATAGATCGTATTTTAGGGATAATTTCAGTACATGTTCTCTATTAATTGCATCATGATATAGCCATACTTTTGGGAGATAACCCCTTCTATAGGTAAAAATAGTCTTGTGCGCATTCCATGTAGGAGTCTTGAGTGTATTAATGACATTAGATGTGGTTGTAATTGGAACACTAATCACACAAAGATTAGTTACATCAAGTAGAGCCTTATTGTCATCATTTATATTATAACCAACATGAAAACCCATATGTTGGAGTATACCATCATAATTTCCCTATGTACTTAGGTGAATCCATAATATACCAAGCAATCCAACTTTTAAATCTCTTGAACTTAAACCAACATTTACAAGATTAACAGTAACTACAACAAATACAAATCATAAACATGCAAGTTCATCCGCAAAGTTGACAGACATATATTACTTGTGGAAACCCAAATAGAGAGAAAACTACGGTCGGAATTAGTACCCACTAAACGATGTACTCTTCTAAAGTACGCCTTGTAAGGAGCTTAGTCTTGCGAGGAGCTTAACCATGTTAGGAGTTTACAACAAAATTGTTAGGTGCCACCCGGTTAAGGCATTTGCCTTAGGCTTCTTAGGACCTTTACCCTGTTAAGAGTAGCCTTGTTAGAGGACTTTGAACACTTGACAAATTGTCACCTTGCTAGAGTATTTACAACACAAATATGTTAAGATCTACCCTATTAAGGGATTTAACCTGCTGCAACTGTTAAGGAACACCGGAAAGAATGATCTGTAGAACATCACTACCTCCGCTTGATTAGGTCCACCGAAGCACACAATCTCTTCTCAACACACTTAACTCTTTCCCAGCTTGATCGAACCTCGCACTTTTCACCGCACTAGTCCAACACACGATCAACACACTTAACTTTCAACTTCATCCATTATATACTAAACTTTTAAGACCACCGCCTTAATAAGCCCTAATTTAGAATTTCAAACATCTCGCTCCGATCCAACGTGCCACAAAACAAATATTAAATGTACAAAACATATTTCCAAGATCGCATCGGCCAATACAACGATTTACATAAAATATTGTGTCAAAGAGTCAAACACGTTTTGATCAAAGACAAGCTTCCTCTAGAATCTTCTCCACAAGCTAGCATCAAACAATGTGATGCCAAATCATCACCTCCAATCATAAGGACATGTCAGTAGATCATGACTAACTCAACTGATTCCACCACAACCTCAACATCATTCACTGATCAAATATTTATCAACTGTCGCTCAAGAACACAAACACTATAACCTATTAACAACTTCGTCTATGTTCACCGGTCACCTATCCTTCACACCGGTCACTCAAATTAGTTGCGGTTGCAACTGTATCATCTGAACATTGTTGACCACCATATATTTTGACTGCGCCACAAGATACAACAAAGATTTGAAAAGATATTCAAATCATCTATCACCTGTCATTAACTGTTCTAGCTGTTGCACTGTATACTTCAACCGATCACAACTTTCACATAAGGTCACTTTAGCAGTAGCGGTCATGCATTAGGCATCCAGAGACACACCCAAGTCTTCTATAAAGATAGCAACCACTGAAACTGACTACAACCCTTCATTCATCATAAATATGCTTGGAAATACACTAAGAACACAAAGTCAATAGTTGACATCAATGACAACATAATATCTGATCATCCTGTAATCGAATTTGCACCATGACATCTCCAAAACTCACTTACCATCACTGCATCAGATATGCCAACAAAATCCATCACATCATATAAAAGTCTACCAACATCATAGATCGCATTTTAGTACATGTTCTCTATTTTTTTGCATCATGATGTAGCCATACTTTTGGGAGATAGCCCCTTCTATAGGTAAAAATAGTCTTGTGCACATTCCATGCAGGAGTGTTGAGTGTATTAATGCCATTGGATGTGGTTGTAATTGGAACACTAATCACACTAAGATTAGTTACATCAAGTAGAGCCTTATTGTGATCATTTATATTATAACCAACATGAAAACCCATATGTTGGAGTATACCATCACAATTTACCTATGTACTTAGGTGAATCAGTAATATACCAAGTAATCCAACTTTTAAACCTCTTGAACTTAAACCAACATTCACAAGATTAACTGTAACTACAACAAATGAAAATCATAAACATGCAAGACATCCACAAAGTTGACACACATATATAACTCGTGGAAACCCAAATAGGGAGAAAACCATGGTGGGAGTTAGTACCCACAAAATAATGTACTCTTTTGAAGTACGCCCTGTGAGGAGCTTAGGCCTATGAGGAGCTTAACCCTGTTAGGAGTTTACAACAACATTGTTAGGTGCTACCCAGTTAAGGGATTTGCCTTAGGGATGTTAGGACCTTTACCCTGTTAAGAGTAGCCTTGTCAGAGGACTTTGAACACTTGACAAAGTGTCAGTTCTAGAGGATTTACAACATAGATATTTTAATATCTACCCTGTTAAGGGATTTAGCCTGCTGCAATTGTTAGGGAACAACAGAAAGAATGATCTGTAGAAAAAAACTACCTCTGCTTGAGCAGATCCACCCAATCACACAATCTCTTGTCAACACACTTAACTCTTCCCCGACTTGATCAAAACTCACACTTTTCATCGCACTAGTCCAACACACGATCAACACACTTAACTTTCAACTTCATCCATTACATACTGAACTTTTGAGACTACCGCCTTAACCAAGCCCTAATTTAGAATTTCGAACATCCCACTCAGATCCAACTCGCCCCAAATCAAATATTAAATGTATAAAACATATTTCCAAGATCGTGTCGGCCAATACAATGATTTACATAAAATATCATGTCACGGAGTCAAACATGTTTTGACCAAACACAAGCTTCCTCTAGAATTTTCTCCACATGCTAGCATCAAACAATGTGATGCCAAATCATCACCTCCAATCATAAGGACACGTCACCAGATCGTGACTAACACAATTGATTCGACCACAACCTCAACATCGTTCACCGATCAAAGATTTTTCAACTGTCGCTCAAGCATACAAACACTGTAACCTGTTAACAACTCTGTCTCTGTTCACCGGTCAACTATCCTTCACACCGGTTACTTGAATTAGTTGCGATTGCAACTGTAGCATCTGAACACTATTAACCACCATAGCTTGTGGCCGCACCAAAAGATACAAAAAAGATTTGACAAGATATTCAAATCATCTATCACCTGTCATTAATTGTTCTAGCAGTTGCACTGTTATACTTCAACCGATCACAACTTTTGCATAAGATCACTTTAGCAGTAGTAGTCATGCATTAGGCATCCAGAGACATATCCAAGTCTCCCATAAATATAGAAAATTGAAACTCACTACAACCCTTCATTCATCATAATTTGCCTTGGCAACACACTAAGAACACAAAGTAAATAGTTGACATCAATGACATCATAATATCTGATCATCCTATAATCAGATTTGCATCATGACATCTCCAAAACTCACCATCACTGCATCAGATATACCAACAAACTCCATCACATCATATAAAAGTCTACCAACATCATAGATCGCATTTTAGGGAGTAGTTCAATACATGTTCTCTATTTTTTGCATCATGATGTAGCCATACTTTTGAAAGATAGCCCCTTCTATAGGTAAAAATAGTCTTGTGCACATTCCATGTAGGAGTGTTGAGTGTATTAATGACATTGGATGTGGTTGTACTTGGAACACTAATCACGCTAAGATTAGTTACATCAAGTAGAGCCTTATTGTGATCATTTATATTATAACCCACGTGAAAACCCATATGTTGGAGTATACCATCACAATTTACCTATGTACTTAGTTGGAACCATTTGCCAAATTGTCAGGATTCTAGCGATCTATGATGAATTATTATTGTTAGGATTTTAGAGATCTATGCTGAATCATAATAGCCACGTCTTAGCAATCAAGATAAATTGTCATTTTAACAAGGCATGTAATGTCATTATAAGGAATTTGTGAGTTGTTTCATTTTACTTATCAAAGTTATATGTTTTCAATTAACTTACATTATCTATTTTTAAAATTTCTTCCCTTTTGCATTCATTCTTATTTTACTCATTGTTAACCTTGTGTTTGGCAAATTATTGTCACACTTAGGTCTTATATAGATTGACTACAAAATAGGGAGTGTCTTCATATAAAAATAATCACTCAAATCCAAATGATCTTAGCACTCACCCAAGACATCTTGACAAGTGAATTAAGAAATAATGTTGTTAACACCTAACTATAGAGAGGTCACACACACACACACACGCGCGCGCGCGCGCGCACACACACACACACACACACACACACACACACCGATACCATTTAGATAGATGTATTTATATTGCATTGCACGCGAATGTGTGCGTGCG
>MU224267.1:7095154-7139114 GCA_018584345.1 Thuja plicata
TCTTTAGTGCTTAAGTTTCACTTAGGCAGTTTCAGTTGTCTTAGGAAAGTTTCTATTTCCTAGCAGTTGCCCGTTTAGGGTTTCGACATCCTTTATAAGGATTGTCATCTTTGTATTTCATAAGGAGGTTGTAAATCATTTCATTGTTGATAATATAGAAATCATTTCTGTCAACATGCATTTGCAGTCTCTGGCCTATCGGCCGCCTTAGCTCTTTCTTTCTGTCTGTTTCATTCTGTCTCGTAATAGTCTTTGCATGCAGGTGATCTTGGTTGCATTGCGTATCAGCAATCTCAACACTAATAAAATATATTTTCTACCATGTGGGTATTCAAATAAATTACATATTTGAAAACTAGACTCTGAGCACTACATTTTCTATTAGCAGATTGTTTTGAGATTCAATCTCTAAGTGCCTCAAATTTTGACATCAATTGACAAAAAATTTGAAAAACATGGAAAACACTTCCACTTTTTGCCCAAAAGTGAGACTCAACTTCATGTAGCCACCCAACATCGTAAATTGAACATCTTGATTAAGGTGTCCAATTCCACTCTTACTTAGCACCCATTTTAGCGTGTGTTTATTCTTCCATGCATCATAGGACTTCATCACGCATTTAATTAATAAATATTTAAATACGAGTCCTCTCTTAATTTAAGTTTTATATGGGCCCTTAATTATAGGCGTGCCCCTTTAATTATTTTGTTCGTTCAATCACTACTTGCATACATAGGCTCTATTTTATCATGGGTGGCCTTTTGTATTTATGCTGATATCACACCTTGATTTTGCACACATTTTTGTCATTCCTATATCCAAATTGACCCCTGCCTCAAATTTGAGCCTCAATTGGCTGGTATAGGGCGACTGGGTAGATGTGGAGAAAGTAAACTCACCCTTGACTTTGGGAGTCACCCCATACCGCGTGATTTGGGTCCAAACTTGAATGATGCAATGGTCTTTTGATTTTAGAGGGATCTCCAAAACCCCGTCGACCTCCTTCGAGTTTTGAGCCCTGAAATGGCTTGGTGAGGTATAAAAGAAAAGCTAACTCCCTCATTTTCGCATCTCATATCAACCTAAGTATTCATTCAATTCAAGCATTCACGGAGCAATAAAGCATTCAAGCATATCAAGCATACAAGACATTTCATCCCATTATATCCTTCATTGTGGCAAGCTTCAACAACCATCATGCAAACATGTCTTTTGTGATGTCCTTTTAGGTCGTTGTAGAGTCATGTTATTGCATCAACACTTATGATCTCATTTCAAGAAGCATTTGCATCATCAAGGTATAAGGTACCTTGTTCTCAAACTCAACCTCTCCTTTATTCATTATGGTTAGTTCCAAAATTGGGGTTTGACGTAGGCACCCATTTTTAAAACCATTTTCCAAATTTCTGTGTATAGGCGACATGTGGCACAAGTGCGAAAGAGTCAATAGAGAGATTTGACAGAGAGCTATAGTGTGACAATATTTTCATGAAATTCTCTTGGGTCTAATGTGTCTGGACTCACCCGAAACCTTCTTATCACCCCTGACAATCCTGATTGCCCCTGACCCGCCTTTTCAACCTAAAACTTAGATTAAAAGTCAATTGCTATTTCAGATTTCCATATTTGGTTTCAAAATTGGGTTTACAGTTTGTTGTCTACTTACATTCATATAATTTCATCTTTCCTTCCATTCTTTCCCTAGATCTTGCATTTCATTTCTATTTCCATTTCACATTTTCCACTCAAGCGTAGGAATCCTTGCATCCATTCACCGCTTAAGTCTCCTTGAACCCAGTGTATCATATTCCTTCCAATATATGAAATAACATAAGGGCGAGCTTCCCAGTTTCTCCATCCATCCTAGTGAATCCCCCATCATCATTATATTTCTTTCTTTACATAAATAAGCCATCATTTAGCACATGATTTTGTGCTAATTTTAATAAATACAATGTAATCACGCAAACCAATTAGATTTTGTGAATTCCATAGTGAAAAACCAGATTTAAAAGCTCTCGATAAAAAATATGTAAGTGTAAATTTGAGGAGGAGAATGAGATTCACTAGTCTAAACTACGAATCAAGCTCATTCACATTAAGAATAATTCAATAGGTCCAACTTCATGCATATTGGTGAGATTTGGGTGCAATGGTTGGATTATTATTTTCTTGTGATTTGATTAATTGATTGAATTTGATTATTAGATGTGAGAACTACGTTATCACATTTATGAACAGGTCACCACACCCATTTTCGGATTCCATTGTAGGCGCTGCTACTTCTGTGGCTTTTTCATAACACATGGCTTCCTGTTTTACTTTGTCTAACACCAGTGTAAGGCATGGTTTCTGCAAAAGCAGCCATGGAAGCTGCTCGTTGTCATCAATATATTTCTTACAAAACGAGCATTCAGAAACACAGCTGTATATCGGCATGTGTGGCTACTTATCATGGCATTTGCAGTGTTCCTGTTCTTGAACAAAACCCAAACTCAGAATTACAAGACAATGAAATGTGCAGGGAGAGAATGAATCGTGATGGCTTCAACGCCTGTGCCTGTCTTCTCCAGGCATGCAGTAGCTTCACACAGCTTATAAAACTTCACGCCCACATTCTCATCAATGGCCTTCAACATAACATTGTTTTGGGTACCAAACTTGTAACGCTGTACGCCAAATTCGATGCTTTGGGTGATGCATGCAAAGTGTTTAACAAAATGAGTGAACGAAATGTGTTCCTGTGGAATGCAATAATAAGAGGGTATGCCGGGAAAGGTTTTTGGCAGCAGACGCTTGAACTGTATTTCGAGATGCGAGCTGCAGGCACAGAACCTGTCTTTTTAACTTTTCCCGTCGTAATCCGGGCATGCGCAGTGTTATCAGCTTTGCAGAAGGGCAAAGAGATACATTGTCATGTCGGCAGGGGTGGATTTGAGTCGGATATCTACGTGGGAAATGCACTGATAGACATGTATGCCAAGTGTGGGAGTGTAAGTGATGCTCGCCAAGTGTTTGACAAAATGCCCCATAGAGACGTGATTTCATGGACTGCCCTGATCGGAGGCTATTCACAGAGTGGATTGTCCAATGACGCGATGTTTCTATTCAATCTAATGCAGCGTTCAGATGTACAACCCAATGCCGTTACGCTTGTGAATGTGCTCCCAGCATGTGCTGATTTAGGCATCCTGCAGCAAGGTGAGTATCTTCATAATCACATAATTGAAAGTGGATTTGGGTTTGATGTTTCTGTGGGAACTGCTCTTATAGACACGTACGCCAAATGTGGGAGTATTGAAAAAGCTCGCCGCGTGTTTGACAAAATGCATGAAAGAAATATCATCATGTGGACTGCCATGATTACAGGGTATATCCGAAATGGGTGTGGGGAGATGGCACTTAGCCTCTTTCATCAGATGCTAATGACAAACTTGAAACCTGACTCCATCACCATTGTAAATGTATTGTCAGCTTGTATAAGTCCAGGAAACCTAAATGACGGGAAGTGGATCCATGAATATGTAATTCAAAATGGAGTTGAGTTGGATTTTTTTATAGAGAATTCCCTGGTGGCAATGTATGCTAGGTGTGGGAATCTGCAGGTTGCACGAGAACTATTTGATAAGCTTTCCCAAAAAAGTGTGGTGTCATGGAACGCAATGATTGCAGGGTATGCTGAAACTCGTCACTCTAAAGAAGTAATGTCACTCTTTAGTCAGATGAAACTGACGGATGTGAAACCGAATTCGAACACCATGGTGAGTCTGCTTTCAGCATGTTCGGTTTTAGGAGATCTGAAACTAGGCATGTGCATTCATAATTACATCATCAGAAGTGGGTTTGAGTCAAATGTTTTTGTGGGCACGGCAGTTACAGACATGTATTGCAAATGTGGGGGTGTAGAGCTTGCTCGAATTGTTTTTGATACAATGTGTGAAAAAAATGTAGTCTCTTGGAGTGCCATGATTGCAGGGTATACCCAGAATGGACATGCGAATGAGGCTTTTACATTGTTTCATGAAATGCAATTTGCGGATGTCGAACCCAATCCAGTTACTTTCATAAGCCTGCTTCCGGCATGTGCCTACTTAGAAGATTTGGAGCAAGGAAGGAGCATCCATGAATACATTATTAGAAACGGATTTGATTCCGATGTTTCTGTGCAAACCGCACTTCTGAATATGTATGCCAAATGTCGGGATATACAAGCTGCCAGCCAATTGTTTGAGAAAATGTCTACAAGAGATGTGGTTTCCTGGAACGCTATGATTGCGGGTTATGCTCAGAATATACATGCTACCAAAGCTTTGACACTTTTTCATGAAATGAAACTTGCAAATGTGCAACCAGATTCTGTCACAATGACATGCGTGCTTCCAGCATGTGCTCATCTAGCAGCTTTAGAGCAGGGCAAATGGATCCATACTAACATAATCAGGAGCGGATTTGATTCAGAAATTTCTGTGATCACTTCCCTTATTGATATGTATACGAAGTGTGGAGCTTTATCTCTTGCATTTAAACTATTTGACAAGATGGTCGAAAAGGATGTAGTCTCGTGGAATACAATGATTGGAGCATATGGAATGCATGGATATTCAAAGGAGGCTCTTGAACTTTTCAGCAAAATGCGATCTTTGTGCGTTATACCTGATCACATTACCTTTGTTTGTGTTTTGTCCACATGCAGTCATGCAGGCCTGGTGGATGAAGGTTGGCAATATTTTAAATGCATGTTACAAGACTATTGCATCAAACCTAGTATGGAGCATTACGCTTGCATGGTTGATCTTCTTGGCCGTGCTGGTCAATTGGACGAGGCACACATCTTTATCCAAAACATGCCATCGGAACCTGACCCAGGAATATGGGGGGCATTGCTTGGTGCTTGCAAGACCTATTGTAACATCCAACTAGGAGAGCTTGTGGCAGAACGCCTGTTTCAGTTAGAACCTGACAATGCTGGACATTACGTATTACTCTCAAACATCTATGCCGCAGTTGGCAGGTGGGATGATATGGCAAAAGTGAGGAGAAGGATGAAAGGTAAGAGATTGCAAAAGACACCAGGATACAGCTCAATTGAGGTAAACTACAGGGTTCATGTGTTCCTTGTAGAAGACTGATGACATCCTGAACCCAAGAGAATTTATGCCATTTTGGGTTGGATGAGCGGACGGAACCAGGTGTTTTCCTAGCATAGTTGTTGAGCTGTGGTGTGGAGAGGTGATGGTGAACATAGGATTGATAATCACAAGGAGAGGTGGCCACTGCTTTTGGGCTTTATCAACACAAACCCATGGACTTTTATCTGGATCACAAAAAGCCTTAAGGTTTGTGATGATTGTCATGATCGCCAACCGTTTCTCTCTTCCCTGCTATCTCTATATATTGGGAGGTTAAAAAACATTTGTATTATAATTACGAAAAAGACTTGTATCCGTTGTGACAAACAATAAAGAGATATTCTTTCTGCTGACGGTGCTGACGGTGCTCTGCCCCCACTTCTATCTGACGTAGTGCTCTTTGCAGCCCAGGTGGAGCTTCTTTTGTGGGGATCTCAAAGATAGTATTGTTTGGACCGTTGTCTGACGTCGTAGATTGAACTCTCACCCCACCTCTCTTGCCGTGTGAGTTTGACCCAATCCTTTTGGTCAAGAGCCTTTGTGCTTTGTTTTGTTTAGTTCTTTTTTTGTCAGCACCAAAGGTGCTGACAATGTGCTGTTGTTGGCCTGTTAACCTGTTGTGGGCCTTGTTGTTGTATTGCGTCAGCCTCCTTGTTATGACTGTTGTTCTTTTCTTTTTCTACCCATTTTTTGTACCACGGGCCAGCACCCTCTTTCTGCTGCCTTATTTCAAAAACAATAAAAAAATATTGCGTCTGTTTTTCTCGTGGATATAGCCATTAATGGTGAACCACGTAATACCTTGTGTTGTGTCTTTCTGTGTTAAATCTGAAATTCTGTTTTTCTTTATCTACTCTTTATAATTAACAATTGATATCAGAGCTGAGTGAAATTGAGAAGAGATGGAAGATGCAGATAAGTAGAGAATTAAAAAATTCTCGTCCAGAACTTCAAGATGTGAAAATTGCAATTCAAAGTGCTGTTAATTTAGAGAGATGAAAATCGAAGAATCCAGCTGCTATATCTGATGAAGATTGGGACAGATTGGATAAGAAGATAGTGGCAATAATAATTGCCACAGAAAAACAGGAGAGGATTGTGGGAAAAAATGTCTGACACATGTGATGTAGATCCTATATCAAATAGAGTTTTTCACAATGAAACGAAGGCCTTCCTATATCAAATAGAGTTTTTCACAATGAAATGAAGGCCTTCCTATATCAAATAGAGTTTATCACAATGAAACTAAGACCCTCAAGATTGCATGGACCTTCATGGGCACCATTTCTTTAGTTTTTATCACCATGTTTTCTCCAACACTAAGTCCTCACTTTTTCTAACCAAATCAAATCATCATTCTTTAGAGAACTAACCATGGAACTAAAGAACTCAATTTATCTAAATGATGAGGGTTACACACTTTTTATAGTTTAGGGTGTGGGTCATGTAGCTTATTTGACTATTAGGGTTAGGTTTAGTGGCTAAGAATTCAAAAAATGCTTGATCCTCTAAAAATTCATTTTTTTCAATTGCTTGAAGTAGGGTTTGGTTGGTCATTTTTGGTGTATTATTGTGGCGTCAACAAGTTTCCTTAGGGGTCCTAGGGATATCCCAATGTTTCCTTGAAATCTCCAAATCGAGTGGAAGTCTTGTAAATGTTCCCTTTGAGGGAGATGCCTTGAGGATGTTACATGTTGAAAGGAAGCTAAAGTGTGGAAATGCTAACTACACTAGTCTAAAAGTAGAGATGAACAAAAAATAGGATCTAAAATGTTTTTTAGGAAAGAAACAATGTGGTAACAATTATTCACCATAACACACAAATGTATCATAATAACACCTTTTAGAAAAACCCAACCTCCAAACATTGAACCAAAATAGTAATTCACCACAATATTAGTTACAATGCACTCTAGGACAAGGAGCCTTAATAGAAGACAAGCACCAACATATATATGAGTAACACTTGTCACATAATAATACCTACAAAAATGGACTATAAAATTTCCATCCCAAGCATCCAATGAACTAAAAAAGCAATACATGAAATCACAAAATCATGAGCTAATAACACTTGAAGGTGGTGCCCGCACTCCTTAATCATATTCTAATACTCAAATCCCAATTGAAGGCAAGAATTTGTCATAACATGTTATAGTTATACTCCCAACTTGGGCTCTCCAATTTGTCTTATTCAAAACCAAGATGCTTTATGATAGTCATAATGACATGTCATAGGTTGGTGAATGTTCTTGATCAATATGTGTAACTCCTTACAACTCTCTTATCTCTCATATATTCTCTTACATTGTTGATGTGGCGTGTCTAACTTTTGTAGATCCTATATTTGATTTGAGAACTTGATTGATCCCTTTATTAATAATTGAAGATCTTGGAGATCTCTACATCACTATAACCCACTTTAGCTAATTAGAGCTTGTTTTAGTAATTTTTGGGGTAAAATTACACTTCGCGACTAGGATGCAAAGTTATACACCTTTCATAGCAGTCACCCATTTGTCAATGATCAATGAGTTTTACTCAAAAAACTACACAGTTGAATCCTCGTAGCAATATTACAAATTGACTTGCTGTGGATAATATCTCCTACTTATCACTTCACCCATTTGTTAAACACTTTGCAAGAGCAAAGGGAATACCAATATTGTCAACTATTTGTTAGGGGATGAGAGGCTCGTAAACTTATTGCACCACCTGAACTTCATGCCAAGTATTTGCAACTTTATCCATAGTATCAACTTTCTTTAGCAATATCCTCCTATTTTTCACCATGTGACAAATAAAATGATCCTATACATAAATGCACTTTGTCAACATGTGAAATGTTAAATTCTTTCCCATGTTAATGACACTTTAATTAGCATAATAAACTTTAACTACTTTTGTCACAAACCAACATTTAAACATAATCTTAGAAGCTAAATGGATTCTTTTAGGCACTAGCAGCTACCATGTAATTTTCTTGTATTGTGGAAAAAGTGACTAGAACATGTTGCTTATTCATCCAACACATTAGTTGACATACCTCACCCAATTTGAATCTTCATAACCTTGTACTCCGCTGAGTGTTGCTCCTCTAAAACATCAATATGTTAACAAATGGAATACTTTAAAGTAACTCCTAGGTACCTAAGGTTCGTCTTCATTCCATCCTCATGTCCTCTTGTAGGATTAGCCATTTAATGAATCAAGACTCCCATTGGATGGGTAATGTTTGGTCTATGCAAACCATAACATACATAAGATTTTAACTACATTCATGGAGCATTTGACTCATCTCATCCATCTTTGTGGGCTTCTCAGGGCATTGCTTAACTAAAATCTTAGTTCCCACAAAAATATAAACAAACATTGGTTTGTTATGCGCCATATTGAAACACTTCAAAATAGACTCAATATAGTTCCTTTGACTATTGCGACATTTTCTATTAGCCCTATTTCATACAATTTAGGATGTACCTAGCAATCCCTAAATCCTTCATTTCAAACTACAATGAAAGCTAAGATTTCAAGTCCCTAATTATTTTCATACCATTACCAAATAACAACATATCATTAGTATACAATGCAATAATGACAAAATGATCATCATTCTATTTATAGTAAACACACTGATTTGAATTAGACTTGATAAAGCTTATTCCCAAAACATATAAATCAAACATTTTATACCACATCCTAGGAGATTGATCTAAAGAACAACGAGATTTCCTCAATTAACAAATCGATATTTCTTTACTCTTCTTAGTTTAGTGCTTTGGATGTGATATATCTAGATCTCGTCTAAATTACCATGCAAGAAAATTATCTTTATATCCATTTACCCAACCTCAAGAACAAAAGAAACACCACAAGCTCGTAGTATTTTGATACATTTCAACATTGCAACATAGGATAAAATCTCACTGAAATCTATTCCCTCAACACAAGAGTAACCTTTGGCAACTAATTGTACTTTGTACTTCTCAATGTTACCCTTAGAGCCCAACTTATTTTTGAACAGCCATCAAGTAATCAATATGTTTATGTCCATCAAGAAATTGTATGGATCCCTATTTACCATTCTTCCTTAGAGCAACCATCTTCTCATCAGGGCCTATTTTTGAAACTCAAAATATCCATTTCCATTGCCTTTTTAACCACTCTAGGTTCATCAATGTTGGTCAACAAAAGTGAATATACATCTATAATCAAGTGAGCTATATCTTTTTGGCTACCTCCTTTGTTGTGTGAACCTCTTCAAAAGTTGAGATGGAGGTTCTACTTCTTTTAAACTCTTTGAGCCCTTCATACTATCCTTGGTCTAGCTTGAAGTTTTGGTTCAATATCTAGTTTAGCTTTGTTGTTCATTGGTTCTAGTTGCATAGCTAATTTCACATCCTCCTTTGGCCAGTCAGTTATAGTGAACAATTTAGCTTCCCTAAAAATCACATTAACTATAGATATTTTTTCAGCAACAAAGTCTTCATGCTTATAACCTTTCATGCTAATGCCATAGCTAATGAAAATACATTTCATAGCCTTATTATCAAACTTTAACCACTTCTCCCTACACACATGAACATATTCCTTAAAAAAAATGCATAGAGATGTTGTAGTGATGCCTTTTTGCCCATCCAAACCTCCATGGGGTTTTATCCCCAAGCACTAATGTAAGAGATTTGTTGATTAGGTAATATGTGGTAGCAAATTTTTTTCCTAGAATTTTGTTCCAATCCAAACCCACTAAGAATACCCCTACCTCTCTCCATTAACATCGTATACATTGCCTCTATCATGAATTCAACAACACCTATGGAAGAGTCTTCTGGTAAGACACTCAATGTCAACAATGAATTGACCACATCATAACATTCTAAATTGATAGACATGCTACAAGCTCACACATCTGCATTCGCTTGGGACAACCATGAAATGAAATGTATAGACCCTATCATTTGTATCCATTAAATATATAAATGAATGTTGTAGACCAGTGAGACAACTATAGTGGAAAATTAACTCATCTCTTAGAGATATTGTAAAATTGAGTTACAAAAACTTTTAAATGCAAGGCTCATATATCCCATATCAAATAGCGAGTGGGTGTCTCCATGGTCATTGCACTAAAAAATAGAGGAAAGTGAAGATTGTGTGTCAATTATAGAGAAGTAAATCCAACCACTACGAAAGAGCATTTCCCTCTCCCTTTCATTGACCAAGTTTTAGATTCATTCGCTAGGAAGAGGTACTTTTCTTTCTTGGATGGGTTCATTGGCTATAACCAAATTAAGCTAGCTTGTGAGTATCATGACAAAACAAATTTTACATGCCCCTAGGGCACGCATCATATTCAATAATTCCATTTAGATTTTGTAATGCTCCAAAATCATTTCAAAAATCTATCTTAAGTATATTCTCATATTTTTCTATGGGAACTCCTATGAGGAGGCTTTGGCAAATATGGAAAAAGTACTTCAAAGGTATCAGGATCACAAGCTATATTTTTATCATGAGTTATATACTTTATGATGATGGAAGAAGGTGTTGTTCTAGGTCATGTTGTCTCACATGATGAGATTCTAGTGGGTTTGACTAATATATAGATAATCTCTAATATTTAAGTGACATAGAAGAAAAATGATGTGATGAGTTTTCTTGGCTATGAAAGGTGCTACCAAAGGGTTATCATGGATTTTAGTAAGATAGTTTCTCCTATGTTTTTTTAACTAAGGATTTTGAATTTGAATGAGCACCAATCTATCAACAAGATTTTGAGGCATTAAAAGTATCTCTTACAAAAGCCTCTATCTTGGTGGAACCTAATTGGGAACTTCACTTTCACATTCACACCGCCTCTGATTTTGCGATTGGGGCTATTTTTGACAAAAGAAGGGAACTTAGAGTATGTCATTTATTATATCAATAAGAATTCGTAGTGATATAAACTCAATTATACAATTGAGAAATAGATGTTATCATATGCATGACTAGTAGATTTATACATTATATTATTGGTTATTCTATTTATGGTCATATTGACCACACAACAATTATTAATTTGACAAGCAAACCAGTGGTCAGTGGCATACTTGTTATATATTTGTTGTTTACTACAAGAATTTAACATTACCATTGTTCATAAGCCATATAAATGCAATGTGGTGGTTAAATCTCTATCTAGATTGACAACTACAACAAAGGATACAATTGTGGATGATTATTTTCCTGATAAATATTTGTTTTCTCTAAGAATGGATACACCTCGGTATGAAAACATAGATAACTATTTAAATGTAGTGAAAACATCCCTACATCTATCACCAAGGAAGAAGTGACAATTGGTTGAACACAAATATTTGTATTCCTAGACATCGAGTCATCTATCTACATAGGGCTTGACAATGTTATATTCAATCGTATCAAAGAGGATGAAGTATTTTACATTCTTAAGGATTTCCATGATGAGAATTGTGGTGGAAATTTTGTAACCAAGATAAGAGCAGTGTAGATCCTCAACATAGAGTATTGTTGGCCCATAATATATAAGGATGAAACCTTGTACTCTAGGAGATGTGATTGTTGTTAGAGGATGGGAAGACCAACTAAAAGTGATGAAATTCTCTTGTAACCATAGTTGGTGATTACACCATTTGATAAATGAGGCCTTGACTTCATTTTGGTCCAATAGAGCCTACATCAAATACCAAGTCATACATATTGGTCTGTATTTATTACCTGACTAAGCGGGTCAAAGTAAAATCATTGAAGAGTAATAGAGATACCAAAGTAGCCACATTTCTATATGAAGTGATATTTAAAAGATATTGTGTTCCCAAAGAGATAGTTATAGACCAAGCTCCCCAATTTACTTCAACTTAATTTATCAATTGGTTAAAGAATATAAAATCACATAAAAAGTCTACACCTTATCAACCACAATCTAATGCCCAACTTGAGGTGACAAATAATGATCTTGAAGCAATACTCACAGACATTTCAACTTCACCAAAGAGGCTAGGTAGTTAGGCTACTATAAGTAGTTTGGGCATACAAAAGCACATGGAAAACAACCATAGGTTTCATACCCTATGATTTGGTTTATGGTAAAAATAAAATATTACAATTGAGTTTGAGTATAAAATACCATGAATAGAATTTAATTTGAGGATGGACCTAAGTCAAGCTCGACAAGACAAATTATATGACTTGAATGAATTAGATGAAATGTGGATGGAAGTAGTCCACCATGCAAAGATCATACAAAAACAAAGGAGTGAGTGGCATGACCAATTTATTGAAACAAGGGAATTCAAGAAAGGTGACTGGGCCCTACTCTTTGATTCTCGATAGAAGGATTGTATAGGGAAACTTTAGACACATTGGCTAGATAGTTATGAGATTCAACATGTATTTTCAAATGGTTTTTTTCAGCCTACCACCATTGATCCAATTCATTTTTCTTAATGGTAAAAAAGAATCACCTTAAGTTGTACAAAAAGCCATATAATAAAGATGAATTATCATATTACTTGCAATAATAATTTATTTCATTGTCCACATCACCTATCTCTCTCTCATTCCATCTAATGATATTAGTCCATCATCACCAACATCACAACCATTCACCACACCTTCTAATATATATGGATGAACTTATTGGTTCATCTACAACCACTTCACAAACATAATTACCTTCCCTTATATTCACAAGCACACACTACACTTTAATCATCAATATTCATATAGTAGATCATATTAAATGAACATGAAACACCACCCCTAGAAGGGACCTATAACATTCATTGATGTTGTTTTCCAATGGGACATGACCATACAAAACATGCAATGATTGCTTTCTGCGAGTTCATCTAGTCACATGCAACAACATTCGACAAGAATCAACATGTAGCCATACTATTTATTTTGTAAGCCATATATAATAATATTTATTTGCAAGAAAGAAACCCCTCTTTTGTTGTCACTGCCACTTCATGGGACACGTCGTCATTGTAATCCCTTTGGCCAGTTTGAGAATATCACTCTAGTCAAATAAATCACTCATCCTCAATACAATTTCATATTTACTACTCTCCTACTTCTTATGTGCCATCTTTTGTGCATATCATCATTCTAGGTATTCTTTGCATTGTTATCATTTAATGACATCTTATTTCAGTATCTTCTATAGATTTCACAAACGTTTCATTTATTACATGATCATATATCATTTTCATTATTTCCAAAATATTATTCTCTATGTCTCACACCACCCCATTTTTGATTTGAGGGAAAATGAAAATTTTAGTTGGGGGGAGACTAGGAATTTCACATTGAATTAGAATGCCCGATGAGAATACAATTAAAGTAATGATTATTTGGTTAATTCTAAATTTGACTTGTAAAATTGTAAACTTAAGGTTCAATAATTATTCTACAATATAAGTTAATTTAGAATCTACCACTAGTTGTAGACAAGCATTATGGTCATTTTAGACTAGTCTAATAGAGACGAATAGAAGAACAACTGTAGTAATTCACTATCAATTTCAATGAATTCAGACTTGTGTGTAAGAGAGGAAGCTTTTGAATGGAAATGGGTGGAGATATTATCAAAAGTGAGCTAATATAATATACATTGTTACTCACGGATGAGGATTTCCTATCATTCTTTGAGAGACAAGGATGGAAAAAATTAATGTTTGAGGTGGATGGAATTCAATGAAGGAGGGAGAGAAAAATTCATGACCACATGTTAGAATACTGAGGTTGTATTTGAAGGCCTACAAGTGGAAGCTCCAGAAGATTTAATTTTAGAAGTGTCTACTTTACCCACGATAGGGGAGGAATTCCCAACAACAAAAAATGTAGTAACAATCTCTGTTGAATTCACAAGGTTGAGAGAGAGGCTTGATCATCATCACAGGGAACCAAATGCTTGTTCCTACCATGGTTGTGGGGAGCACTTTCAATGTATGTAATTAGGTATTCCACTTGTAACAATAGACAATCCCTTCTCTATTTAGTACACTATAATTTATTAATCCATTTTCACCATCACATACTGGTAAATATTCCTAATTATTTTCCTTATATGCTTAAGAGTATGAATACTAAATATAAGAAAAAGAGAACCCAATCGCCCCTATCTCATAATTATTTAGTAATCTTTCTCATAAAATAAGTTTGGCTTCCAATTCTCCAATATCACTTGGGAATATTTTTGTGCCTATAATGATGTCCATGATAGACCCATGTCACCTCCTCTAACTAAATAAGTTCGGGAAAAAAGTGATATTATCCCACCAAGGGGTGATAAGGAAAAATGCACCTCATGAGGATAATTTACCATCAAAAGAAAAAATTGAGGAAAATTCACTTCCTTCTCTATCACCAACATGTAGCATGCATGAAAACATGGATGTAGAGATGCAAGGAGACCAACATATATAGCATCTAAAAATCAGTCTGCAATGTCTCAGCCAAAGAGATCCCTATTTCTTAGCCAAAACCTAACTATGAAAGAAAGCATATCCCTTCCCCCTCTTCAACTAAGAGGAAGATCAAAAAGTAGAAACAACAAAAAAGACATTCACATCACCTCAAAGGTAAATGGTTTATTTGAGGACGAATGCCTCATAGGTAGGAAAATATTTTTATTGTTGAAACAAATTCATAAACGGAAATTTTCTTCAGGGACGAAGAACATGAAGCCTTGAAATATAATATATAGGAAGTGCACATAAATTTTGGCTCAAGGAAAGAATCATATGAAGACCTGTTTATAGACAGGAAGAATGTTGAGCCTCCCTAGAGCCCATATTAGCAGTTTGACTTAGTCTCCCTTATTGAATATGAAGACTTGGCTTCAAGATGTCAGATGCAATTGAAATATTTCTTATTAGAGAAGATGAGAATAGTAAACTACAAACAACACTCAAGATAATTAAATAATTAGAGGGTTAATTGAAGGAATACTAGCAAAAGGAAATGCGACTACAAGGGAATGTCAAAGACCTAGAAATTTAGTTTCGATTTCACCAACAATAGGAGATATGATTGGACCACTATAATAAATAGCTACAATTAATATAAAAAGGAGTCAATACCAATTCATATGTTTAACCCTCTTATCCCTCCTTTAATTGCAACAATATTAACTCTTGGGCTTGCTTTAGGTATAAAATGGAGGAATGTGACAAGTTTAAACAAGAATGGGAGAAAGAAAAGGAAGACATTAGAGAAGAGAATAATGTTGAAACTAAATAGAGAGAATTGAAGATGCTAATTTAACAACCTAGTTAATACTTGTTGCAAGCCTTCTTATCGAGTCTATGCTTTGTATGTGTAGGAATAATTTGTATCATGTTAGATTAGTCAATTTATTAGTTATGTCCCTATTTTTGTAATTACATCATGACCATTATTCATAACCTACATAAGAGTCGCTCAAAATATGGAAGATCAATTGTGTAAATTTAACTTGTACATTTTAGTTATTTCTTATAACACTACATGGAATTTGCTAATGTATGTAGGCGATGTTGAAATTAAGGATTTTGCATCATACATTAGTGTAGACACCCCAAAATGGACTGACTTGCGACCATACATCAAATTACTAATTTTCCTCTATTAATTAATAGATTTTTATCATTAATTAATCATCTTATTTCATCTAAATCCGATCATCTAATCATTCAATCATTCCCCCAAAATTAATTAAATAATTAATTTTATTGAATTAATCAACCTTAATTAATTATTCTATATTAATTAATTAAACTCAATTTCCTGAAGTTTAAAATCAAATATTTAAAAATATTAATTTATTCTTCTAATTAAATTAATTTCATTAAATTAAATTAATTAAATTTAATATATTCATTTTTAAATCAAAATAGAATTGAATTATCTCATGTTTGAGTATTTTAATTTCTAAAATTAAATAAATACTCAAATAAGTCAACTCTCCAGTTCCAAGAGGTAACTCCAATTCAACTCTTTAGTTCCAAGAGGTGACTCCAATTCAACTCTTCAGTTCCAAGAGGTGACTCGAAGCCTTCTCTTCAGTTCTAAAAGGCAACTCACAATCAAATTTTAAGTTAACTAAACTGCCCCCTCTTTTCTTCAGTTAAAGAGATGGAGTTTACTGATTGCTTCTCTAGTTCCTTTTGATCTCAACCATTCATCCTCCAATTTTTGGGATCAATCCCATCCATCCAAATCATTTACATATTCTATATAATCAACCTTTCTCAACCATTTGAAGGATCCAAGATTTCAAGCTTTGTGCAAAATTATTCTGCAGGATTCTTATACGAGGCATCGAGTGAAATCATTATCACATTGATATGATTTTATCAACACTCTCAAGTCACAGACACTGCCAATGCCAATACTGAGCACCATTCATACAATGTTTCAGGAGTAGAGAGAAGCAATAGAAGCTTCAAGGATTGTGGTTTGCATTCATTTGTTTTCCTCTATTTTGCGTGTTATTTTTATTGTCCATAGATTCGTTCTTATTAGTTTTGATTGCTTTCCCCCATTACAAATCGATGCTACTAACCCTCGTTTGAGTGCGCATGATTGGATCTATACATTTTGGTGAGCCTGACATGAATCGAACAACCCGATAATCGCTTGCAGATGACACATAGACTTTCCCAGCCTCGGCCGTACAGTCGCAGTTTCATTTTTTATTTTTTTATTTTTTTGATAAATTCTATAATTTTGCAATTGATGGAAGTTTTCCGCAATTGATGAAAGTTTACCGCAATCTGTCTCTGTAATTTTGCAATTGCTTATTATATTTCGCAATCAACTTCTGTCATTTTCCAGTCTTTGGTTCAAGTACTTTTTTTGCAATTGACAACACTATTTCACAATCGACAGAATAATTTTGCAATTGCTAACCCTGTTTTGCAATCAACAACATTGTTTCATAATTTCCTATTATATTTCGCAATTGCTTGACAAATTTCGTATTTGACAGAAGAATTTCGCAATTGCAGATCCTATTTCGCAACTGTCAGAATTGTTTTGCAATTGCTCTATTTCATCATTTTGTTGGTCAAATCTATTTTTTTTCTCAGTTTTTGTGTAGGAATGAACAAATGACATATGGAAAAAAAGATAATCAGATGCACCCCGGGGTTTAGGTCATGAAAAACATCCATAATAAGAGTTGCTCATTATTACACACGATGAAAGGCAACCTTGGCAATCTCAATTGAAGATCAAAGTGAATCCTTCAACATGTATATTGATTCTCTCAAGCATTTTGCAGCCAAATACAAAGTTACCTTGAGCCTTAATGGTCTTAATAATCCTGACATTTCTGAATATTACTTGCTCTGAAGGTTAAGGTTTTTTCAATACTAATAGTTTCTTGACAGCTTGTGGCGTGGAAACAATTTAAGTTCACCAAATATTAAATTTTTTCATTTGTCCTTTTGGTGCTTAAAAAGAACATTGTATGCCCAAACAACACAATCTCATCTTTCAATTTGGTGCATAAAATTAACATGGTGGTTAATAATTGAACAAGGCAAAGAGTCATTGAATTTGGTGCATCTAAAATTGAACAACACAATCTCATCTTTCGACTTGGTGCATGAAATTGATGTGGTGGTTAATAATTGAACAAGGAAAAGAATCTTTGAATTTGGTGCATCTAAAATTAAACAAGCAAACATCATTTGGTTTGGGCTTAAAATTGAATTCGTGTGCATGTATGGATGATAGCTTCGTTAACACTTGATATTTTGGTTCTTAAACGATTAACCTTGTGTCTTGAGTCTTTGGTGCACTTGCACAATCTGTAAGAATAAGAACCTTTACACTTTTTAGAGAGGCCTGTCTGGGGAAATCACTTCTTCCTTAGAGGATGACCTTAAACTGAAAATCCTTCTGATCGGTATATAAACAAGACGTAGGCCAAAGCTCTGTCTTATATCTAGCCAAGCTCAGGTGAGGTGTGTTGATGATATCCTAGATTGGGTGAAGTATCTCTAAGTAGCCAACATGGTCAACTAGGCTCTTAAGTGAGTCACACACATAAAAATTGATTGGATAGAATCCACAAACCTTAATACAACCCGTTAATTAGAGACATACCTGTTTCACCTCCGAACAAGAATCTTATTATAGTGCAAGGGGTTGCATAATTTCCCCCCAATATTCCCAACATATGTGTTCCAAGATATTGTGTTGATGAAAGAGATCTTCATTAGCATGAAAAAAATATCTGGGAAAGGAAAAAACATGGGAACCTACGTCGTGGATCTTTTTGTCCTAGTAGCATGATAATTGTTGTGTGAGCTGACGAACATCAAAAGCATTGGGCCTATAATATTGAATCTTAAAGCCAATTGGCCGTAGATTAATCTGACTGTAGCTATTTTGACCACGTGAAAACCTTGCAACTTGGAAAAGTTGTAGAACATACACTTTTTATTCTTGGATCTTCAAAATACTATGTTTATTGTGCTTGCTTGTATGATCAGTTATAAAAACACAAAACCAACATCTCACATTGTCAAAATGAGTCAAACATGTTCAAATTCTAGGGTTTCAACCAAATTTTGTTCCAAAATCAAATCACTGTTCCAAGATATCATTTTATCAGACAATTTTCAAACTAGAATCATTTTTCAAGACTGATGCACTTTGCCGCAATTGATAGAAGTTTGATTGATGAAAGATTACCACAATCAATCCTTTTATTGTTGCAATTGATCCCTTTATTTCCACAATCGCTGAGAGTTTACCATAATTGACCTTGCATTCTGTCGCAATCGACAGAGTTCTGCCACAATTGACCTATAGACTTGTTCTTTTATTCTATCATGACAAATTGGATTCCTTTGTTAGAACTCTGCATTTTATCAGTCTGAAACCTTAGAAAATATTCTCTTTTTCTTGTGAAAGGTCAGTGTACACATCTAAGGAGATAACTAAGAATTAGTGTGAATCTCAAAACATCTAGGATCATCCCTCTTTGTTGGTTCGACTATATTGATAATTCAAAAGTTTAGATTTAGACTATCTTGAGCCCATTATCTCAGCTTCATCAATCTTTATCAGTGACTGTCTCATCTAAGGCAAGAGTCAAAATCAATATCTTACATCACCAATCTCTGAGATCAAGAGAAATCAAAATTTGTTCTTAGAATTACCCTTGTCAAAATAGGTACTCGAACCCTCTTTAAGAGGGTATACCTTTTGTTTGATTTATATCACTCATTTTAGTTAAAAACCTAGATAACACCATGTCTTTCACACCTTATACTAGGTCAAAGGCTAGAAACCAACCAGACAAATCCTACATTAATAAGTTTCCCCTTAGGAAAAAGAGAAAGAGGATGACCCATTCAAAAACACTGATCCCTCACTATACATTAAGAATGCGTGTACAATTCCTCATGGTTCCTGTAGACCAACTATATTTCAAGACATCACAGAGGAAGATCTCGAAGACATAGAGTAAGATGCTTATTCCACGCAAGTGGTCAATGCTATTGTAGAAAGAAACCCTGAAATAGTTCTAGCTATGTTGATAAAAAAGGGATTCAAGCTCCCCGCTTAATTCAATGTATCAACGCTATGGCCTAAATACCCACTAGTAGGATAAAGAAGAACTCAAAATTCTCAAATAAATCCTATGGTTTCTCAAGTCTTGTCACTTCCATCATCAACAAACACGGCATCAACATAGACTATGTCTACCCAAACTAGCTCAGCCAATCAAACTAGTACATCATCGACCCAAAACATGACGGGCTCCCAACTGAGTGCACCCATGGTTACCCATTTATCTCAAGCATATACCTCATGGCCTTTCACATCAAGCTCTCAAGCTATATCATCAATTCCATAAACAAGCAATAACCCATTTTTGACTACTCAAATGCTGCAGTCCATCCCTACTAGCTTTGGATTTAATACTTCCCAACAACACAAATCAATCACTGTAGGTCCAACATTCAGTCAACATTTTCCAAAGGCTGCACCTTTATTCCAATAGGGATCCCAACAACAATAAAAACAAAAACAACCTTGGACCAATCAGATACCCCAATATCAAAATCACATGCTGGGAAGTTATCAAATCCCAAGGAGATCATATATCCCAATACAAGGAACTCAAAGGCGAATCCTTATACCAACCACGAAACAAAGATTCAATGTCGAGAATGTTCCTCAATCTCCAATAGATATGTTGATTCAAAAAGTACAAAATCTGCAAACACAAATGATGGACATACAAAATTAGGGACAAACCAAGTCTTATACAATAGAGGACTTGTACCCGTACCCATTTGATCTCTCGTTGTACATCTCTCCATTTACCACACACTTCTCGGTGCCTAAATTTGACAAATACAAAGGCAATACCAATCCTGTAGAGCACATCAAGGAATTATTTGCTAGTTGCATTGAAGTTGCACACAATACAACTTACCTAACGCGACTATTTCCACAAAGTGTAGCCATACTAGCAATGGAATGGTTCTCACACTTACCCCATGGCATTCAATCTTGGGGAGAATTGGCTGAAAATTTTATTGCTCACTTCCATCATAACATAGAACACAAGGTCAACATCAAGTACCTTTGGGACATTAAGAAAAAAGATGGTGAATCCTTTGTTAAATTCTTACAAAGATGGAGAAACACTACAAAAAAAATAACATATGCTGTACCCAAACAAGACCTAATAGTCATGTTCATCGACAATATGATCCCAGACATGTCATTTTCAATAAAGCTCTAGCTCCCTCCAAATTTCGAACAACTTATAAGACGAGGAGTTCGATGTGAGAAAAACTTGGTCAAGAGAGGAATGCTTGCAGATCCTACCCAAACAAACACAAATAAGAATGCAACGGATAAGGCCAAATGGTGGAATAAGAACAAGAATGCCACCAATGATGGTGTCATTAACATCAAAATAGTCAATTATTCTCAATCTGAGGTTTCATTACAAGGAGCACCCATGACAAATAAAAAACCCATGGTGAACTCTCAATAGATGAACACTCAGATTCAAACACCCATTTCTCAAGCAGAAGATGTGTCCCACAACCAACCCAACACACAATGCCCACAAAGGTTTCCTTTTCTTAAATTTGAGTACACATCATTAGGAGAGTCGATAGATTCATCACTGAAAAAGTTGATTCAAACCAATAATATCACTGTACCATAAATTAGAGAGTACGAACAAGTGTTGTGAAACCCAAGTGGTGGAACGATAAAAAATTTTGTGAGTATCATCGTGTCAAAAGACACAAGATATCAAACTGATACCAATTGAAAAACTCTATACAAGACCTAATCGACCAAGGGATAATTGATGTCACAAATACCCAGTCCAAGGGTACAAAAACTCACACTATCTTCAATGATACATTTCATGACCATAATAAAGGGAAAGCCTTTGCATCTGGTGGAGAGTCCAAGCAAGTGAACTATACCTATGCCAACTCTGATAGCACCAAAAATTGTATAAATCCTTCAAACAACCAAGTTGCTACGATTACTATCAGAGATACCAATGCAAAATGCATCGTCACAACATGACATTCCAAGGTTGTTTTGCAAGGAATGCCTTCCACCTCAACTACCTCAGCTAATCCCACAGTAGCTTCCAATCCACAATCTAGTTTGGTGGATTAACTAAATCGCACACCTACCCAAATCTCCATGTTTGAACTGTTGCGCATATCCCCCCAGCATAAGAAAGCTCTGGACCAAGCCCTTCAAAATGTAGTAGTCCCACGAGACATACTCCAGAGAATTTACAAACTATGGTAAACTATATTTTTGCCAATAAACATACCAAGTTTACAGACCATAATGTGCCACCGCACAAGCCTCTGCATAATGATCCCATTTATGTGCTTATCCAAGTGCATAAACATACGATCTAAAGAGTCCTCATTGATGGAAGGGCTAGGTTAAACATATATACTCTTAAAGTGATTAAAACCTTGGGCTACTTAGAATATAGCATTGATGTCACCAGGAGGATCAATATCAGGGTGTATGATGATGAAGAAAGGTCATCAAAAGGTATCCTCATTTTACCAGTCAAGATAGGGCCAGTCATAAAGAGCACTCCTTTTCAAATCCTACACATTGAATTAGGATATGACATGTTTCTCGGAAGGCCATGGATACATGAAATGAAAGTTGTCCCTTAAACTTATCACTAGTCCAACAAATTTACCTACCAAATAGCAGATATCATAATTGAGGGAGATCCCAACCTCTTCCAATATTGCAACACCATAAGAGGCAGTACAGATAATCAGGTACCTTCGAATCAGGAAGCAAGTATTCCTTCCACTTCTACTTCCATTTCTAAGGACATACCAAGAAAGGAGGGTAAGATATCAATCAAAGACAAAGGGTGTGGTAGCTATGAGGAATCCCTTAACATCACCAACATGCCTCAAACTCCTGGATCATATGGAATGCCTAGACCAGTGGAAACAAATGAAACTCTGAAACAAGTGTTATTCAAGTGTCCACCAACCACATTTATCAAATGGGGAGACATAGCTGAAGAAAACCCCTTTGATCCTAAAATCAACACTTGGTTATATCAACATCCTAAAGACACACCTCAAGCTTAGATACCTTTGTCACAATATGGAGTTGGCTATACTATGCAGCAAAAATATGGATATGACAGTAAGACTAGTCTGGGGGAAAGACAACAACGATTGATGGAATTGTCTTTATTGCCAACCCAAAGGAAAATAGAGGACTAGGATATGGTAAAAAAAACTAGTACAACCATTGGAGATATACCAGTAGAGTGAAAACAGATTGCAGAATTAAATCGGTGGAAAAATCTAGAACATGACCTAATCAATAGTATACTCCAACAATTATTTCCATCGAAAGTGGAACACTCAAATTCCCAAATGAATCTTAATCAGAATATCTGGGATGATCAGTAAAGTGACACATATAACAAGTGTTATAACATGAATAATTCCCACGAGTATGAGTGGTTATCCCTCCATAAATCTGAGTCTCCCATTCCTAACTATTCCCCTCGATCCACTAGTACCATACACCTTGATGAAATGTTTGACCAAATGAACTTAGAAGATCAAACCTGTATCGATAAGCATGTCGATGTTAATTCCTTAGGTGGTGTGTCTACTTCCCATTCCAATTTTTTTGGAACTATCATTACGGTTTCATTCACCTAAACTGAGTCATCCTCCCACACAGACCTTTGTCTAGTATACCCCGAGGTAATATATTGGTACCAACAAGGACAACCTGACATGGATAATTTTGAAAATGATGAAGCCATTGAAAATTTCAAGGGGCTTCGTGAAGGAATACCATCTAGAGATCACAAGGCAGGATTCTCCTTCGACTTAGACAAATCAACATACTTTGGTGAGGAGGCTCCTCTTTGCAGTCGCAAAAGAAAAAAGAAAAACAAAAAAGAACAGTCATTAAGTGAAAATCGAAAGGCACTTTCTAACCATGAAAAAGAAAAGATAAAGGTTGTATCTTCTGGTGAAAACCATTCTGAGGGGCCAGAGGATGGAAAGCTGGAACTCCTCCCCTTATAAGAAGAAAAATTAGCATTGCTAGTAGAAGAAACAAAGGAAGTCAATCTAGGGGATGAAAAGAACCCTAAAACTGTATATCTAGCTAAATCACTTAAACCTGAGGAAAGAGAATAGTTCATTAGTTTCTTCAAAGAAAGATAAATCAAATTTGCTTGGTCTTATGAAGACGTGCTAGGTTTGGATCCAGAGCTCGTACTACATCATCTGCCACTTTTGCCAAACGCAAAACTAGTTAAACACATATTAAGAAATATGCATCCACACATTTCTTTACTTGTTAAAGTAGAACTAAAGAAACTCTTAGACATAGGCTTCATAAGACCCATTCCATATGTGGATTGGAGATCAAATCTAGTGTGAGTTAAAAAACATAATGTTCAGATCCGTATATGCACAGATTTCAGAGACTTGAATAAGGCTTGTCCTAAAGATAATTTTCTTCTACCAAATATCAACATGATAGTTGATTTGATAGCACAACATCAAATGCTATCACTCATGGATAGTTTCTCAGGATATAACCAAATATAGATTGCACTAGAAGATCAACATAAGACACCATTCACATGTGCATGGGGAACTTATTGCTAGGATGTGATGCCATTTGGCCTCAAGAATGCAGGTGCAACCTATCAACAAGAAATGACAATAATCTTTCATGATCTGATTCATAAAATGATGGAAATTATGTCGATGACATACTATCCAAGTCAACACTCAGGGAAACTCACCTACAAGTTTTGGGTCTGATATTTGATAGAATGCAATAATACAAGGTACGACTCAACCCAAATAAGTGTGCATTCAGAGTGACTGCTGGAAAGCTCCTTGGTTTCATTGTATCATATAGAGGAATCGAAGTAGATTCAGAAAAAGTTAAGGCCATCCTTGACATTCCACCCCCTACAAATCTGAGGCAACTATGGGGTCTACAAGGCAGATTACAATCTATTAGGAGATTCATCGCCCAACTGGCAGATATGTGTCATCCATTCTAGAACCTACTACATAAAGACGTAATCTCTGTATGGATAGAACAACGTGAACAAGATTTTCAAACTTTCAAATATTACCTACTAAAGTCCCCTATATTGGTGCCACCAATTCTAAGAAGGCCACTCTTGTTATATATATCAACAATGAAATCAACACTAGGTGTTCTTTTGGCACAACATGATGATTAGGGAAAGGAAAGGGCCATCTACTACATTAGTAGAATGTTGGTAGGCTACAAACTCAAATATTCAACAATAGAAAAGTCATGTCTTGTAGTTGTCTTTGCTTCTCAAAAGTTAAGACATTATATGTTGAGTCATCAAACAAAGCTCATAGCACACATAGATCCATTGGAATACTTGTTGAGTAAAGAAACACTAACGAGATGACTCGCCAAATGGGTCATGATCTTAAGGGAGTTTAACATAGAATACATGGATCGAAAGGCTATCAAAGGGAAGGTAATTTTAGATCAACTGGCAGATGAACCAATTCTAGATCATCAACCTATAGTGTTCAAATTTCTAGATGAATCGATCCTTACAGTACAACCGACAATATAATTCTGGCAATTATTCTTTGATGGATCATATACGAACCATGGTGCAGGAGAAGGAATAGTACTCATCACTCCGCATAATGATGCAATTCCTAAGTCTTTTCAACTCAACTTTCCATGTACAAATAACATAGCTGAGTATGTAGCTTTGGTCATTAGATTAAAAATAACTATACAATGGAGAATAAAGAACCTGAGAGTTTATGGTGATTCCCAATTGGTTATCAGTCAAGTCAACAATGACTACATGACTAAAGATTAAAAATGATCCCACATAGAGAGCTAATGGACAAACTGCATGCTTCTTTTCATTACATTATATTTGAACAAGTTCCAAGGGTTCAGAACAAAGAAATAGATGCAATGGCTACTATAACATCTTTGATCGACATTCCAGGTAATGAAACCAGATTCCAATTTCTGGTAGAATAATTGATGATACCAGTATATATGACTCCAATAACAGAGTCAGTGTGTGTCCTTGTTGGTCCTAATTCTTCCTGGTACCATGACATGTATACTTACCTACAATACAATGCCTTACCACCCGACCTATCTAAAAATCAAAAGAATTCCATTATCCGACAAGCCTCTAGATACACCCTTCTCGCTAATACTTTGTATAGAATAAGACTAGATGAAACGCTTTTAAGATGTCTCACTTCCACAGAATACCAGGGAGCCTTATATGAGGTACATGAAGGAATTTGTGGGGCTCACACAGGTGGAAATAGTTTAGTAAAGAAGATCATCGGGATGTGATACTATACGCTGACAATAGAGATATATGCTAACAAATAGGGGCAGCAAAAGGTTTCGACAATGTCAGATACATGGAGATCTTATTCATGCACCATCTCAAGACCTCCACCCCATCACTTCACCATGGCATTTTTCAAAATGGAGATTTGACTTAGTGGGAAAGATTACACCAACATCCTCTAATAGTCATAAATACATAATTGTAGCAATAGAGTACTTTACCAAATGGGTGGAAGTAATTCCTCTGACATATATCATTGGTAAGAAGATCTCCATGTTTATACCAAATCACATCATCTATCGGTATGGGATCCCTCAAACCATAGTGACTGATCACGGTACACCTTTTCAAAACCAGGATGTCGAGGATCTCTGTGAGAAGTTCCAAATAAAACAAGGTTTCTCTTCATTCTACTATCCCCAAGGGAATGGAAAAGATGAAGCCACTAACAAAACAATCCTAAAGATCTTGAAGAAAATGGTCAATGAATCTGGTCGAGATTGGCATTTGCAGCTCAGTCTTGCATTATGGGCATATAGAACAAGTGTGGGAACACCTATAGGAGAAACTCCCTTCTCCTTGGTATATGGATCAGAGGTGGTCCTACCCCTCAAATTTGAAATCCTATCCCTCAGAATCACTGAATAATATCATATCAGATGAAGACTACATAGTTTCTAGACTCAGTGAAATTGAACTGTTAGATGAGAGATGCCAAAATGCACTGAATCACTCACAAGGCTATCATAATATCCTTAGAAGAAACTATCACAAGAAATTTAGGCCACGTATCTTTGAGGTAGGAGATATTTTTCTCATGGAAAATTAGAAGAATCAAGCAGAAAGAGTTAAACCAGGCAAGTTTGAGCCTAATTGGCTAGGACCATACGTCATCATAACATCATGCAACAATGGGGCATATCAACTGGAAAATTAGGAATGAGATCACGTCCCTAGTTATATCAACATCATGCACATCAAAAGGTTCTATGCCCAAGGTCTCAAGATCAAAAGAGCATATCTAAAGATCCTGAAAAAAGCACAAAAAAATCAAAAAATATAAAAAGTTACCTTGGTGAAAACCCGACAACAGGTGCCTTGGCGACAACAAAAAAATTCAATAAAAAAAAGAAGAGAGGAAAAATTAAAGAGAAACAAACCTCTCTCTTAGTCAAAACTTGGAAAATCGACACTATTGGGTAGGTACCTTGGTGAAAACATGATAAACATGCACCAAGTGTTAAGGTCCCGCTTTGCCATCAATGAACTCCAAAAGATTAAAGCTTGTGCTCTAGCATTGCAAGATTGAGTACCCAAGATTTTTACAGATGCGCAATCCCCTTTGAGACATCACGCTTATCCATGGCTTTTATTGGCTTACTAGACAAGGGGGCAATTCTAAAAGTACTGAAAAAATCTAAAAATCATAAAAGTCCTAAAAAAAATCTAAAAATCTTAAAAAGTTTTAAAAGATCCTAAAAAGAGAAAAAGTCCTGAAGAAATCAATTATCAAAAAAATTGAATAATGTAAAATCTCAACAATAAATCATCTATGTTATCAACAAGCAAATGGTGATCAAACAATCAATAAAATGTCAAAACTATGAGCTTCGCAAATAGACAATGAACTCATATGACTCGGCTTTATCAACAATCAAATTTTTCATTAATCGAATGATTCATTCAATCATCAATCAAGATATCAATTGTCTTAGACAATGACATATATACTCAAAACTAGATAGATCATTCTTACATGAGTCATCCATTCCTGAAACTAGACACATCTCTAAATCAAACATAAAAAAATCATGCAAATCAAGGAACAATAATCTGTTGACTAGGTTAGTCGTGTCGGTCTATTGTAAACTTTATCTTTTGCAATTATGTTCTTACGCTACTCAAGGATACCACTGAGTGATGAGAGTGACTATGATGGATCATGATCTTGTTTTTTTTTTTCCTATTTGTGGAGTGTTTCAATTCAATTTTGGGGGATTGATGATTCAGGATAAATGCGGTAGAAGTTGTCATGCATCTAGCAGCCACACACTTCCACGATCTGAGCTAACCACTGGAAAATAATTGAACATTCCTTATCTATTTTTTACTTCTTGTTATCAGAGATCACAGTGGTATTCAAATGATCAATATCTAGGTGCATTTGGTTCTTTTTCTTTTCATTTATTTCCTTCTTGTTATCAGAGATCATAGCGGTATCCAGATGGTCAATATCTGGGTGCATTTGGTTCTCTTTCTTTTCATTTATCTACTCCTGGTTATCAGAGATCATAGTGGTATCCAGATGGTCAATATCTGGGTGCATTTGACTCTCTTCCTTTTCATAATAAGGTGCAATGATGAATAAAATTGGAAAGTACGACAATGAATTGGTTTCATCACTCATTCTTTCATTCAGTTATGCAACTAATCTCTCACTAAATTTATTCTAACTAACACATGCATTTACTCAGATACATTGTGCATTTTAGGTTTACATTCATTTATTGCATAAGAAAAATAAAAAATATGTGCATATTAGATCATATAATCAATGCATCCATCGTCAATAACATCATAACTAACATAGGAATGCATTCATAATCATCATTATCAACAAATTAATGTTCATCTGACACACTTTTTTGCTTAATTTGTTGAGGGGGCATATAGCCCACCTGCTATCGCCGAGGGAAGCTGGGGCAGGATCAAAAGAGAAGATTATTTGGCACAACACGACAAGCCACAATGTATCAAAGAGGGGCAAATGTAGTCACCCAAAATGGACAGACTTGTGACCACACATTAAATTACTAATTTTCCTCTATTAATTAATGGTTTTTTTAATCGTTAATTAATTATCTTATTTTATCTAAATCCAATCATCTAATCATTCAATCATTCTCCCAAAATTAATTAAATAATTAATTTTATTTAATTAATCAACCTTAATTAATTAATTTGATTTCCTAAAGTTTAAAATCAAATATTTAAAGTTATTAATTTATTCTTCTAATTAAATTAATTTAATTTCATTCAAATATTCAATTTTAAATCAAAATAGAATTGAGTTATCTCATGTTTGAGTATTTTAATTTTGAAAATTAAATAAATACTCAAATAAATCAACTCTCCAGTTCCAAGAGATAACTCCAATTCAACTCTACAGTCCCAAGAGGTGACTATAATTCAAATATTCTGTTCCAAGCGGTGACTCCAAGCCTTCTCTTTAGTTCTAAAAGGCAACTCACAATCAAATTTTAAGCTAACTAAACTATCCCCTCTTTTCTTCAGTTAAAGAGGTGGAGTTTACTGATTGCTTCTCCAGTTTATTTTGGTCTCAACCATTCAGCCTCCAATTTTTGGGATCGATCTCATCCGTCCAAACCATTTCCATATTCTATATAATCAACCCTTCTCAACCATTTGAAGGATCTAGAATTTCAAGCTTTGTGCACAATTATTTTGCATGATTCTTGTACGAGGCATCAAGTGAAGTCATTATCACATTGATCTCATTTTCTCAACACTCCCAAGTCATAGACACTTCAAATACCAATACTGAGCATCATTCATACAACATTTCCAAAGGAGTAGAGAGAAGCAATAAAAGCTTCAAGCATTGTGGTTTGCATTCATTTGTTTTCCTCTATTTTGCTTGTTATTTTATTGTCCATAGATTCGTTCTTAGTAGTTTTGATTGCTTCCCCCATTGCAAATCGGTGCTACTAAGCCTCATTTGAGCGCACAAGATTGTTAGGAATAACAGTCCACAAGACAAATGAAAGGGGGGTTGGGTGAATCAGTTGTGATATAGATTTTTAAAATTTAAACTTTGTAAACCAAAACTACAATGTAAATGATAACACAGTAAATACCAACACAATAACACAATACTTGTTGTCGAGGAAACCCTGTTAAAGGTAAAATCCCCATGGGAATTAACACCCACAAATAATGTACTGAGAGTATAGTATCCCTATTAAAATATTTAGCCATGTTAGGAGCTTATTACAACATTACTGTACACAGTTCCTGTTAGGAGACATACCATGTTAGGATTCAAGGAAAGTAGTAGGCTCACTGCCCAGGTACACTGCCCAAAGAAGGTTAAAGCCACCCTTAAGGATTCACAATCCAAAAAAGTGTATATAGGAATATACAATCTAGTGAACAGTTTGATAGAAACTATCTTTGCTTTGTCAGTTCCAATGAAGTATAACAATCAACTCTGCTCTACATCCAACAACCAACAAGCCTCACAACTTCCATAATTCTCTGACTTTTCAATCTCTACCCTACCTTTCCAAAAAAAAAGATCTCTCATATATGCCCCTTTACAATAATTCATCAGGTCGGCCAATTAAGCTTTCCCAATACACAATTAATTAATTAGGTCGGCCAATTAAGGCTTTCCAATATACAAATAATTATATAACCCCTTGCTAAGATACACATGGTACCTATTACAAGAAAACATCAATTACAATCCATCACATATACTCCCAGATCCATAATCCACGCTCACAATTCATTTTACATGCTACATGTCTAAAGTCAGCCACCAAATAGGTCTCCTCTAGAATACATGCCACAACTTACGTCACCAGTAATCACATGACAATCAAACTCAACCCATTATTCCAACATATGTCGGCTGTCCACTAGTAATCTCGCTTCATCTGAAATATATTCACCAGTAAGATATGCCCGAAACATAGAGACCTGCTCTGTCAAGCATCACAGTTATAGTATAGAAACTAGTCTTCACCAAATCAACTATAACATCTACAATATGAAACATAAATCCAAGCGACCTTAGGAATAATGTCAACATAGATCCTTCTTCATATATCCCACTTCGCTTGTTCTGACTCATCCATACACTGTCCGTACACTTCTACTAGTCAAGTAACCAGTTTGTTCTCTCCACATAAACATATGTTGACATCAGTGACAAAACATGAATATCAACAGCATGATCAATACCAAAAACTAATATCATTCAAAAATCTCCCCCTTTGGCATTGATGGAAACATATGGGAAAATCCATCAACCCAAAAAGTACTCTCTCTCAATACAATCTTCTCAATATCCTCAACACAAATCTCCCCAAAATAGTAGGGATTTTCACATAGACTCTTACCCCCTTTGGAAACAATGGAAAATGGTTCCATAACTCATTTTGTATTCTTCTGTAAGGTGTAGCTTTTTCAAATCTTCATGTCCAATCAACCAGGTGCAAAATCACCCAAGTGTGCTCTAGTGTTCCTTCGATGACTCCCCCTAAGGAGTAGATCCATACATCAAGTCCAGAAAATAATATAGCTCTGAAATCCACTGGACTGATGCATATCTACATCAATTAATCACCACAAGGAGGGGCCATCACCCCAAGCATGCTTCTGAGGTATTCAAAAGCATCTTTTGGTAAAGGTTTTGTAAATATATCTGCTATCTGTTCCTTTGTGCTAATGTATTCTAGTTTAATCTCTTTCTCTACTACCTTCGTCCTCATGAAATGATACTTAATAAAAATGTGCTTAGTCTTTGAATGCATTACAAGATTCTTTGACATATTCACTGTGCTGGTGTTATCACAATGGATAACCACTGGTACTTCAAAAATTATTCTAATGTCTTTCAACATTTGTTTCATCCAAACAACTTGTGTGCAATTTATTGCAGCAACAACATACTCTGACTCAACAGTAGATTGAGCAATACAGTTCTACTTCTTGCTCAACCAAGAAACCAACCTTTTCCCATGGAAAATTTCACCACCACTTGTACTCTTTCTATCATCCACATTACCTGCCCAATCAACATCAGTATAAGCCTGCAAAGTAAAGTCATCTGATTTTTCATACCACAATCCATAGTCTATTGTTCCTTTCAAATATCTATGAATTTTTTTCACAACAACAAAGTGAGTCTCTTTAGGATCTGCACGATATCGAGCCACAATTCCAACAACATTGGTAATATCTGGTCTAGTGTGAGTTAGATATTGTAGACCACCAATCATAGATCTATACTTTGTCTTAACAACACTTTGAGTCTCATCATTACTAGTCAGTTTATGTCCAATCACCATAGGTGTTCCAACAGGTTTACAATCTTCTATTCCAAACTTTTTCAACATTTCCTTAAGATACTTGGTTTGAGATATAAAAATGCCATTCTTTCTCTGATTAATTTGCAAACCAAGAAAAAATTTCACTTCACCAATCATTGAAATATCAAATTCATTTTCCATTTCTTTAGAGAGCTTCTTACTCATCTTATCATTGCCTCCAAAAATGATATCATGAAAAAAAACTTCTATGATTGAGATTCCATCTTCATCGGTTCTTAAATATAAATTACTGTCTGCATTACCTTTTCTGAAACCAAGACAAAGTAAGTACTTGTCCAACCTTGCATACCATGCCCTCGGTGCTTGTTTCAGTGCATATCATGCTTTCTTCAACTTACAAACCATGTCTTCATCATATGTCAAAGGAAAACCATCAGGTTTCTCAATGTAAACTTCTTCTTCCATATCACCATTCAAGAATGCTGAATTCACATCTATATGATAAACTTTAAAGTCTTTATGTACAACATAAGCAAGAAATAATCTCACAGCTTGCAATCTAGCAACAAGAGAAAAAGTTTCTTCATAGTCTATGCCTTCTTGTTGCGAGTAGCCTTTACTACCAGTCTAGCCTTGTTTCTTACCACTGTTCCTTCCTCATCCATTTTGTTTCTAAAAACCCATTTAGTGCCAATCACATTTTTGTTCTTAGGTCTTGGAACCAATTCCCAAGTATTTTTTTTCTTTATCTGTTCAAGCTCTTCTTCCATAGCTTTAATCCAAGATTCATCTCTACATGCTTCATCATCAGTTTTCAGTTCAACTTGAGAAATCAAACAAATTTCATCTCTAACTTTAGATCTAGTCATCATTCCTTTACTTACATCACTAATTATTTGATCTTCAAGATGGTTCTTCTTTACATACCTCGGAGTCTTTGGAGTCTCAGTAACCTCAATCAGTTCATCTTTAGCTGCATCTTTAATCATCAAAGGTTCTTCAGGTTCAATAGTAACCTCTTTCATCTCTGTAATCTAACCACAATTGTATATTCTTTCCTGAATCTGAAACTTTTCATCTATCCTCACATTGACACTTTCAATCAACTTTCTCAATCTCAAATTGTAACATTTATATGCTTTACTCTTAGTAGAATAACAAAGAAAAATTCCTTCATCACTTCTAGCATCAAACTTACCTATCTCATCATCTCTCTTGATATAACATTTACTTCCAAATACTCTAAAATATTTCATAGTAGGTGTACGATCAAACAATAATTTATAAGGAGTTTTACTTGTACCTTCTATGATCTGAATTCTTATCAAGGTGTATACAACAGTACCAACAACTTCTCTCCAATGAACATGTGATACATTTACTTCCACTAGCATAGTCCTTGCAGCATCTAGTATAGTTTTGTTTCTTCACTCTACGATCCCATTTTGTTGTGGTGTTCTAGGTACAGATGTCTGTCTGAATATTACACTCTCTTCACAGTATAGATTAAATAACTTTGATGTAAACTCACCACCTCTGTCTGATCTCAAAATTTTTATCTTTAAACCAGATTCATTCTCAACTTTTGGTTTAAATAGCTTGAACTTGTCAAATGCTTCAAATTTCTCTCTCAAATATGTAACCCACATCATCCTAGAAAAGTCATCAAAAAAGATTATAAAGTACCTTTCACCATAGTATGATCTTTCTCTTGTGGGACCACACAGATATGTATGCACCATATCCAACTTTCCTTTTGTTGAATAAGCTTTACTTTTAAAAGTGCTTCTAGTTTTCTTCCCCATAACACACTCTCTACACATAGTGTAAGATGGCTTCACAATCTTGTAGATCTCTTACTGCATTTTTCATGCTCGCCTTCACAATGTTATCAAAGTTAATATGACAAAATATTCTGTGCCATAGCCAACTGTCATCAACCTTCGCAATAAAACAAGAAGCTTCAAATGTGTTCAATTCAAATACATTACCTCTAGACTTCATAAAAGATGCTATCAAATCTCTTGATTTAGTTCTGATAGAGCATTTCCCATTAATGAATTTCCATTGATAACCCTTGTCCACTAACTGTCCAACACTCAATAGATTATGCTTAAGTCCATCAACAAGTAATACATTGTCAGTATTTGTCTTACCATCCAGAGAAATAGATCCTACTCCAATGATAAGTTTAGGAGTATTGTCACCAAATCTAACAACGCCACCATCATGTCTTTTGAAACTCACAAACTTATTTTTATCTCTAGTCATATGATGTAAATAACCACTATCTACAACCCATTCAGATTTCTTTTCAACACAAGATACCAAGGCTTTTTCCTTATGTATAGGCTCATCATCCTTTATAGCAATAAATCCAATTTCATCATAGTCACGATCATCATCATAAATACCCTCACTAGCATAAAAACATTCCTTGTCTTTAGGATACTTTGATTTGTAAAACTTAGGTTTTTTCTTAGGAACCCTTGTAGGACATCTAGATGCAAAATGACTAATGTTGTTACATGAAAAACATTTCAAAGGTAATTTGCCTTCAAATTTACCCTTACCTCTCTTTTCTTTTCTACAAAATAGTGCCATCACTTCATCTATCTTTATTTCTTCCTCCAATATCTATTCCCATTCATCAGCATATTCTCCAAGCTCTTCTCTTATGTCACCATTGCTGGTGCTCACATTTCTAGATAAGGTCTTTTTGTTCTTATGCAACGTCACCTTGAATGCTGACTCAACCTTAGGTAAAGTATCTCCTAATTATGCGGCCTTAAAATTAGTTATCTTTCCAATCAACATCTCTCTAGTGAAATTCGGTGTCAAAGGTATAATATCCTCTATAGCTTGTACTTTGGTTCTATAAGCAGGTGTCAAATATCTGAGTATCTTTGCAATCACCTCTTCCTCACTATAAGTACCTCCAGAGTTTCTAATGCCAGTAGCCACTTCAGTAATTCTCTATCCATATGCCCTAATGTTCTCATCTTCTCTCATCTTCAATTATTCCATCTTTGTCTTCCAGTTCTATGGCTTTGCCTATTTTGTAAATTTGTCTCCTATATATAATGCTTCCAATCTTGTCTAGATCTCATGTGCAAAATCTAAGTATTTTACTTCTGTGAATTCACCTTCAGAAAGTGCGTTGATCAATGATTCCCTTGAAACCATGTTAAATGAAAATAACTTCTTTTCATTCTCAGTAGCCTTCTCTAGTTCATCCTCAGTCTCTATCTTCTCATTCTTCTTTGTGATCATTTAGTAGTCAATTCCCAAACATAGCAAATGTGTTCTCATCTTGTTTTGCCAACTGTCAAAGTTTTCAAGATTAAATTTCAGACTATCCTTCCTGTAGTAAGTCATCTCCAGGATCACCTCAAGATGTTAAGCTTTCTCTCTAAGGATCAGTATCTCTGATACCAATTGTTAGGAATAACAATCCACAAGACAACTGAGAGGGGGGTGAATAAGTTGTGATATAGATTATTAAACTTTAAACTTTGTAAACCAAAAATGCAATGTAAATGATAACACAGTAAATTCCAACATAATAACACAATACTTTTTGTCGAGGAAACCCTGTTAAAGGTAAAACCTCGGTGGGAATTAGCACCGAAAAATATTGTACAGAGAGTATACTATCTCTGTTAAAAGATTTAGCCCTGTTAGGAGCTTATTACAACATTACAGTACACAGTCCCTATTAGGAGACAGACCATGTTAGGAGTCAAGAAAATTAGTAGGCTCACTGCCCAAAGAAGGTTAAAGCCACCCTCAAGGATTCACATTCGAATAAGTGTATATAGGAATATACAATCCAATGAACTGTCTGCTAGCAACTATCTTTTCTTGGTCAGTTCCAATGAAGTATAACAATCAACTCTGTTCTACATCCAATAGCCAACAAGCCTCATAGCTTCCATAATTCTCTTCCTTTTCAATATCTACCACACCTTTCCAAAAGAAAAGATCTCTCATATATACCCCTTTACAATAATTCATCAGGTCGGCCAATTATGCTTTCCCAATACATAATTAATATTTAATTAGGTCGGCCAATTAAGGATTTCCAATATACAAATAATTATATAACCCCTTGCTAAGATACACACGGTACCTATAACAAGCAAACATCAATTACAATCCATCACATATACTCCCAGATCTGCAATCCACACTCACAATTCATTTTACACACTACATGTTTGAATTCGACCATCAAATAGGTCTTCTCTAGAATACACACCACAATTGACATCACCAGTAATCACATGAAAATCAAACTCAACCCATTATTCCAACATATGTCAGCTATCCACCAGTAAGCTCGCTTCATCTAAAATATCTTCAACAGTAAGATATACCGGAAACACAGAGACCTGCTTTGTCAAGCATCACAGTTACAGTCCAGAAACCAGTCTTCACCAAATCAACTGTAACATCCATAATATGCAACATAAGGCCAAGCGACCTTAGGAATAAGATCAACACACATCCTTCTTCATATATCCCACTTTTCTCATTCTGAATCATCCGTACATTGTCTGTACACTTCTGCCAGTCAAGTAACCAGTCTGTTCTCTCCACAGAAACATATGTTGACATCAGTGACAAAACATGAATATCAACAACATGATCAGTACCAAAAACTGATATCATCCAACAAGGATTGGATCTATACAATTAGAAATCAACATCAACAAGGGATACTACCACAAAATACCAAGAAATGGAACAATCAATTCCTCTCCATCTAATAGAGTTGCAGAGGAAAGGATTGGGTCAATCAATAACCCTAGGGTGCATAGAAAAATATTATAATATAGGAAGGAATAATAGTGGAGATTTAAATATTTGGTTATAGAACCAGGTGGAGAGACACTATGATTTTGTCAGGTTAGATGGAATGAGCTCACTCTAGAGTTGAAGAAGAAGGAACCCCATTGTATTTATAACTACATTGCAACAAATTTTAGGGCAGATAGATATATCAAGGAATCGATGGACACTCAAATCACTTGGTTCCCTCTAATATTCATCTAATGCTTCTCCTTTACCCATTTCCTCATTGGTTAGGGGGAAATATTGTAGATGCAATAGTAGAGAGGGATAGGTGGGACGAGATAATAGAGAAAAAAGGTTAGACATTTGAAGCAAGGAGAGGGTGTCATTGAGTTAGCAGACTATGGGCTCATAACACTACAATATAACTTGAGGCTATAGCTTTGTAAAGGACAAGCAAGAACAGTTGGGAGCAATGAAGAGCTCTAGATTGGCCTTGTTTTACCTATTTTATCTCATACTTTACATAACATTTTGTATGCTTTTAAGATAATTTTCATATATGTGTCATATGATAAATGTATATGTTTTGTGAATATTTATGGGATGAAATGATTTTATGATGTTAGAAATGATTGTAATGTGAATGAATGTTATTTTGTGAAACTAACTTGCAACAAAAGCTCAGCTACTAACTCATAGTGAAAGACGATTACCCATGTAGCATGTTATCCCCTACACAACTCACAAGCGTTCATAGAGGTATCAGATGTGATGCAACTATAAAGGACGGAAGCGGTTGATCATTACTTTCTATTTATGTTTTCAATAGAGAATAAATACATTTTAAGGACAAGGAGACACTTAAAGAAAAATAAGAATATGGCTCATAATGACATTTACACTATTCTTGCATGTTTCCTATTTTGAGCATTCTTTAATATAATGTGAGTTTTATTGGGATTATGACACCATTGATTCTTGTTAGTTAGGATTTTATTAGTAGTTAAGGAGAAAATAAGTCATCCCTCACTTTTATGAAGATTTGATGGTTGTTAGAGAACTTTCTTAGAGTCCTAAAGTAATCCACTCTTGGGTTTTAGGTATAAATTATAGATCTTATAAGAGTTGAAGGGTTACTGAGAATATATTAGTTATTCAGTTGTTAGATTCTATCATAGTTTTCTTGTCGATTAGTGATATCATTACTAGCTTATTAATCTATTTTGAATTTGAATAAAGGATGAACTATAGATGATATTTTGAGTTAAGACCAAGCATTGATAGCAGAGGCTACAAAACTCAAGCAAGGGCCACTTGAGGCATTGTAACTCTCTTTTAGTGTAGATTGTTAGGACTAATGATAGTTATATTGTTAGTTAAATAGATAGTTTAACTATTGCATTCATTTATTTTTATTTAGGTTGACATGGTCATTTGATAAACATTATTAGAATAATTTGTGTATCTTAAGATGCAACATAGGACCATAATATATATCACCTATAGCCACTGTTGAGTCAATTGACCAGTGGGGCCTATAACAATTTCTATGTACTTGGGATTATTTTTAGAATTTTTATGGTTTCAATTTAGTTTGTTGCTTTTAGTTAATTTTGTATATAACTTAGATAGCCCTTCGTTGCACTTATAGTGCCAACATCATCCAAGAAGACACGTCCCTAGTTGATAATTAAATGAAACCCTATGAGATAATAGATTACTTGATAAGGGATTTGTTGGTCCGTTGAGCCATATGTATGACTTTTCTACATCAATCTATTACACTTAATATGAGTCAGCCATTCATGTTGTTAAAGAGCTTGCACAATAGTTGAACATCCATAATCCTTTGTTGAAGTGTAAGAAAATTTGAATCAACCTTGATCTGAGGTTTTCATGCATTTAGAATTAGAACTTTAAAAATTATTTTAAGATTTTAATTTAATTCTAAATTCATCGCATTTGCTAGCAATGCTCCCAACCATACAAGGGTTACTATTACTACACCTCTTCAAAAAGTTTCTAGAGCTCACCCTCACATTTCGACCACAAATCAACATTATCATCCATCATCAAGCACTCCTACCTTATGAAGAGAGTGATCAAGTCAACACAACAACTACTCATAAACAACATATTAACAATAAAGACCCATAATATCAAAACATTATGTAGACATAAAACTATACGATAAAAAGTCTTAAGAACATCTAACTGTAAACCAAAAAAATCAGCAACTAGTCAACCAGTGGTTGAGCAAGCACCCCTCTTTTTCAAATAGAGAGAAATAAAAAACGTAAGCAAATTCTGAATTAAAATGGTAATAAAAATAAAAGAAGAAACATGATGAAATCAATTACACTACAAGTTTGTCAATTTTTCTGATAGATTGTCTTCATAAAATTTCAAAAATAGCTTTGTGTTAACTAGTGTTCAAGGTAATAATACAAAATCTAATTTGATCATTGGTACTAGCAAAGCTAAAATCCTCTAGATTGGCAACAAAAATGTTAACAAAGGATTCATCTAGTAGTGAAAAACCATAAAGTAAAGCTTAAAAAAATGAAGTGTAAAATATGGGATGTGTATACATGCAAACTACATTGTGAAAACAATTTTAGTAAGCTATTGGATACGTGTCTTTTTGAGGTAGAAATTCAATTGAAATGCCATCAAGATGAAGCTAACTCATATATGTGGCACATTTGGGTTTACATGATGTCATACTCAAGCATTATGGACATGAATATTTTATCATTTTTTTATGTAAGGATGTTGAGAGTGTGGATGGTTATGTAAATAACTTAATTTTGTGTACTTAAAATACCAATTAGGTTAAGGTAGATTTCTACCATATTGCTCAAGAAGGCACAATGTATAAGTTGTAACTGGTCGTTATGAATATTTTCCATCAATTTATTTGGATCATTTCTCTTCTCTTGCTATTATATCCCAATTATGGATCAAAATGTAGAATAAATATTCAATTAGTTTTCAATTGGATTCGTATAGATGTATTACAAAGCATAATATTGGCTTTTTAAAGCCTTATTTTAATTGAAAAACTAACCAATGGGAATGTAACTTCCCAACTACCAAACTATCTAACTATTTTTCATTAATTTAAACTAACCTACATTAATATAAAATGTCAACATTCCCCCCTTATTACATTAATTCAAACAAGAGTGGAACATTATAAGGATTTTGAACCGAAACCTTCTAGAGACTTTGATGAAGTACCTTCACTAATCCTCCTCACTCACCCAAGAAACACCAAATTGATTGCACTAGTGGATCTCCTGACTCTGGATCCTGTCACCATCTGACTATGTGTACAACATGAGAGAACATTATGATGTTCCCACCTCCCATGCACAATGGGACACATTTCCTTTGAAATTCCACATCTCCTCCAAGTGTGTCTAATACCTCCTCTAGTGATGCACATGAGATGCATTTCCTCCAAAATTCCATATCTCCTCCAAATGTGTTTAACACCTCCTCAATTGCTATGGAAACAAGCCCTCTTCTGCTGCACAAATCACCAATCAATGTTTACACATGAGACAACCTTTCCTTGAAAATTCCACATCTCCTCTAAGTGTGGCTAATGTCTCCTCAAGTGCTCAACAAATCTTCAACAAAACGTGAATACAAAAAAAGTGCACCCACAAGAATCTTGCCCCACCTTTCTTCTTGAAGGGACAAAAAATGTCAAGCCCCCTCTTTTCTTCAAGGACACAAATAGGGTGCTTCTCATGCAATCAATCATCCATGACAAAGAAGATCCTCCATTGACTACAAACTCCAATAAGACCCCATTTTAGTTTCTAAGGCACATAATCTTTATCAATATCACAAAGTGGCGAGTCTTTGAAGTCTTTGAAACCACTACAAAGTGTAACATAAATGAGTCCAAAAGTACTCGCATAAGGTTTCATGATAAAAAATTTCCTTAGATATTCAAAATACAATGTCCAAAGTATATTTATAACCTTATCTAGCTTCCAGTTAGTCACTTCAATCAATAAATAGATGATTGTCAACATTCAATTGAACATTTAAACTTTTTTTAATCTAAACTTGGAGAATGAATACTCCTAACTTACTAATCCAAGTTATTCTACTCGGTCTTCCTTCCTCATTAAAAAAATTGTAAGAGGCTCAAATAACTATTATAATATACCTTGAGCCGACAAACAAAAATAAATACATGGAAACAAACCTAAATGGGAGATGATATTTTTTGCAATGAGAGTATGCCTTCAAACAACTTGGTACCACATCTCCCAGCATGAAATTATAAACACTTGCCAGCTTTGTACCACATCTCCAAGCTTTGGTCTATTGAAGAGGAATCAATTGCATAGATGTGTTGTATAAACACCCGATAGAATAATAAGAATTAATAAAGAAATCCCTCTGACATTCTCCCAACTTCAAAAAATGGCATGGAACATAATCCTCATTCTACAATTCTAGTTGGAAGCTATGCAGGAAACTGTTGATGTTGCCTTTGAGATCTCCTCCGTTTGGGCGATTGTCCTATGTAATTCTATTGTCTCAAACATTCCACACTGATCTGTGGGTGTCCACTACCCTCGGTAAGAGTAGATAAATTGGTGGAAAAATACGACCTATGGTTCATTCTGATATAGTATGGTTGATATGAATAAAGAGGGAATAAGAGAAGTGTAATGAAGGAAAATGTTGAACAAATTCCTTTTTGTCATTACTGGGCTCTAAAGGAATGGATCGAATCAGTATCTGCCTGGTCTGAGAGGAATTTATCTATCAATAATCGACTATGCAAACACCTTAACAACATTCTGATGACATGGAAGAAATAATTATTTCAGAAAAAATAGCTACAATCTAGCAGATTTCTCATGTTTCTCTTCTTAAATGCAAAGCAGAGGATTCCATTTCAATTCCTACTCTGATTTTAATTGGATTCATACAGATGCATTACAAAGCATAATATTTGATTTTCAAAGCCTTTTGAAAAACTAACCAACGAGAATGTAACTTTCCAACTTCCTGTAGATGCTCAAAAATGGTTCGAGCCTGCTAGTTTACGTGTTTTAACATTTTTTGTATTACAATTGAAAGATTTTTTTGCGCTCTAATTATTCCTCTATGTTGCACATATGATATTTATTATATGACAACATTGTGTCTTTCGTAGATAATTGAATATTGTAAATTGTTCAATTATTTACTAATATTTCTATCCTCTTGGCTGAATTGATAATTTCCAAATCATTCCGATCAATCCTAAATCCTCCTAAACAAATCCTATTCGATCCTAAATGATCCTAAACCATATACAATCATCCTAAATCAATTCAAATCTATTCTATTCTCTTCCTAATCATTTCAGAATTGTTTTGGACTCATTCCAACCATTCTGGGGCATTGTCCAAGATCATCGATGCCTAATTAAATCACTTCCTAGATCAATCAAATATTTTCCAAATCTAGTCAATCTTGTCATCATTCTAGGGGCATTGTCCAAGTTCATCAATGCTTCATATATTTTTATCACCCATTTGATAGCATTGTCCAAGTTCATCGATGTTATCGTTATCAACCTATCATCATTAATTCAATAGTATTGTTTGAGTTCATCAATGCTATTGCAAATCATCATTATCTCGAGAACATTGTCCAAGTTCATCAATGTATTGTTAGAGTAATCAGTTGTTCTTACTCTTTTTTGCTTAAGCTATCTCTTAGGTGCATATAATTAATACTTTATATTAATTATATTGCGCAACCTAGATTTTATGTTTTAGGGTTTGTTCACCTTTATAGGTTGAACTTTGTAATATTTTTTCATACTCTTTGAAAACATTTTTGAGCTCTCACCTTTTGAGCATAGAAGGGTTTCTGCTTTTTCTGTTGTTGGCTTCAATCTTTGCAACAGACATTTTGCATGCAGGTGTTCTTGGCAAGCTGTGAAGTTGAATTTATCAACTACTACATGGTATCAGAGCCACCCTGCCGCTGTCTGGTTTGAAGGTGTTTTGAAGCCGCGATTCGAAGACGTCAGTCATAGCCTCTCTAGGGTTTTTCTTGTGATTTCTAAGGAGGCGCTATTTTTTGGAGCCGTTTGAGCTGAAACGGACTCCGCCATTGCGTTCAGAAGGCCCGGGAGGGTCGAAATACATATAAATTTTGACCATTTTGGTTACTGTGCCCTTAGGGAAATTTTTTTGGCCTACTAGGGCCGTACGGACACACAAAAGGATAAATTTTTTGAAAAAAAAAATCAAAAAAATCATTTTTTAATGATTTTTTGCGTTAAACAAAAATGCGTCCAGTGTTAAACGGGTCGCGCCACCCGCGCGCCTCCACAGCGCCACCGCCGCCAGCGGGTGCACCGGCACACCACCGGCGACCACCCGCCGCTCTCCCTCCGCTTGGGCGCCGCCCACCCTCCGCTTGGGCGTCGCCCACCCTCCGCTCGGGCACCTCCAGTGCCCCGCCTCTGCTCGGCCGCCGCCCGGTCTCCGCTCGGTCCACGACAGTGACGTCAGCTGACGGCCAAACGACCGTCAATTTTAAGGTGGGCCCTGTGTTTTTCTAGGGAACATGTTCTTTGAGGGTACTGTTGGTTTTTTGCTCGTAACTTGAGCAAACGGACTCAAAAACGCAAGTATCTTATATTGTCGGAAAGGTCTTTCTGAGACAGATGCATTGGTGCAGGTCTCATTTCCTGATTTTTCCATTTGGTTGCCAATTTTTTAGTCAAAGTCATACCTTCCTTTGTGCTCCTGTTCGACTTCTGGAACTCAGGTTTTCTTGTCGTTTCTTGTGATTTCATAGTAATTTGTGGTGTACAGGGGATAGGATTATACATTGTGGGGGGGTGCATTTTACTTTCTGCTATTTCTTTCAGAAAGACCCTTCTACTCCCGTCTTATTCTTCTTCCAATGTCGGACCCCTCTGTGGCCCGACTGACACCTCATAACTACCACACATGGAAGCCACACATGACCAGACTCCTCATGT